>JXPG01046985.1:0-10301 GCA_001015175.1 Megaselia abdita | reverse complement strand
AAATCCACATCAAGAAAAACTTTGCGCGCTTTTATATCTAAATTTGTTGCACTTGTTCCACAATTTTAAAATAAACAATCTTGAAAAATTGTATAGATAACAAAGCAATACATCGAAACTTTATTAGATTTCGTCACAATTTAAGGCTTCGTAAAACTAGCTAATACAAAAATTTACTTAAAAACTTTAGAAACATCTTAAATTTGTTGTAAAATTATGAGAACGTTGTTTCGTTTTCTTCTCATTGTTGCCACTTCAAATAGTTTTTCAAACGCAGAATCTGTTATAAATCACTTGAAATAAAATATTTTACAGAATAATCGAGAAAAATACAAAATACTTTTTAAGATCAAATAAATACTAAATATGTATTTTTACACCTAAAAAATATTAAATACGTATTTTTACACCTAAAAAATACAAAATATATTTTGAGATTTTAATAACCACTTCTCGCTTTTTCATTAAAGATAAAAATAAATATGTCGCTGCTGTATTTGTATATTATTCATTGTGAAGTTTAAGCTAACAAATCTAGGATTAAATACTGAAGCGTACAGTAAGACGAACTTCATTATTTATTTGAAATAGCTCAATCTTCATTTCTTATTTTATTACTTTTGACTTGCAATCTTTCACTTTGTAACGCCAGTTTATCTCCTCAGAATCGTGTACCAGATTTCCTAAAAACCAAAATCCTTCCAAGAGATTTTGTAAATTATTACAAAGATTTCAGAACTAATGTTATGGATTTTGCAAGTACTATTTTATGCTAAAAATAAGTTTAACTTAAAAGTTGAAAACAAGAAATTAAAAAAAATATACGTTGATTTTTTTTTGAATTGTCACTGTTTTAAAATATTAAATTAAAGAAAAAAAAATATTGAAAATATTGAAAAATAAAATTTCAAATTGTACGGCTTTCAGTGTTTAATATTTGTGTTAGGATATTTAAATTAAAAACGCTTTCATTTAACAAAGTAAGAAACAGAAATTAACAGTTTATTATTGTGATATTTTTAAATAAAATAATTTATGTAACAAAATTATTTCTATCTAAAACAGCACTGTATTAAATAGATGAAGAACACAAATATAAAACTACGTACAAATGCTTACAAACAAACTCAAACAAAAAGAAAAGAGAAATAATTTACCAATACTTTGTTTATTCAACAAAAACTACTAAAAATTTCAATTAAATTCAATGTTTTTGTTGATTTGCAAATTTATACTTATAACAATTTTACTTATTTTAATGGTAAAAAATTTAAAATTAAATGCACAAAAAAGTCCAAGAAATAGACAGTGATAAAGATTTTGCAAGAAATTGAGATATTTCGTAAATAGCTTTGGGATTTTGTAATTTTTCAAGGATTTCTTGAAATGATATGCCAGACTTCCTCTTAAGAATCACAGTGGTTCGCCCCTTGAGCTAGATCCATCACTCTTTAACTATTTTATTTGCCATTTGAAGTTTTTTTTCTTTAGCTCAGATACGTTTGACTTTATACTTTGTATTTCATTCACATTTGTCTTATTCTAACTATCAATATTTTTTAAGACTCTCTTTATTTTTTCCACTTTTGTCAGCTTTTTTGAATTGTTTGTAAGAATTATTGAAATACGTGAGAAGCTCTTTTGTAATAGTTAAAAAAAGTACGATTTTTCGATTAAAATTAGGAAAATATAGGATTTTTCCTGATTTTTTAAAAATGCAGGACATTTGACCTATCTGTAATACATCCTGCTGATATCGTTCGTTTAGCAGCTTTGTTGACGTTTGTTCTGAAGATGAGCTCTGCTTTTTGATGTTGGAATTTAGTTAAATAAAATTTCAAGTTCCCTGCTGAATTCAAGCCAATCAGTTTTTGAAAAGTTCTTTTTGAAGCTTTGCCTTTGTCAACATAGTTCAAGACTTAAACCAAATCCAATCTTTAAAATTGTCTATCTTATTAGTAAAACCTAACAAACCCCAAAAATACACAGATAAATAATATTAACAATTTAATTACACTCAAAAGACATTCAAATTACTTCCTAAAATAAGAGCTGTCGACATTCTCCACAAACTGAACCAGTTTTTTGAATGTCCGAACGGTCTCCGCCAGAATGTTATTAGGTAATTTTGTTGTTAAGATCGAGAATAAGTGTCCAAAGACGATAGCGTCTAATTCTGTAGGTTCATTGCCATAAAAGTACTTTCCTCCATTCTTCGTCCCTTGTTCCAATTTAGCTGTCAAAGTTTCACAGCATTTTTCCACTTTCTCCGCGACTTCACTGAGGCTCATTTGTTTCCACTGGTACACGGTCAAAAGCCGGTGAACTTGTCGCCTCTTTTTGAAATTCTGAATGTAGGACAAAGGCCAAGGATAAACACATCCGTATCTGGGATAGGTGACTTCCTGGTAAACCTGGTCATCGACGAAGCTGATGTAAAGTTCTGCATTTGTGAATATGTTTTCTGCTAGTGACATGTAAGCTCTCATGTCCGACCTGTCATCTTCGTCCAGAGTCTTTCCCAGACGGTAATCCTGGTCTTTCTGTTCAATGAAATTGACAATCGGTTCAAATTCTGCGAAAACAAATTGCCCAACTTTGATGAATGGGAGTTTAGTGACTCTTCCTCCTGGTGACATAAATTCCGCATTTGCGCAGCACTTCATGTCGAATGGAACCTTGCACATTTTCAAGAAACATTTCACTGCCAGACAACTCGCGTTTTCAGCAAGGAGAATCTGTTCTGCCTCGAATGGTTGGTAGAGAATTATGTCTTCCGGCCATGGCTCATTGGCGATCAGTTGCTCCGCCATGAACTGTTTGTAAATTGTTGCATTCTTAGACATTTTCCTTGCAAACACTAAAAATTACACAATCTACTAAAAATATAAATATGAGGGGAAATGTCAAAAATCATGACGTCATAATCATATGGTTTTATTTTTCATGGATTTTTTTGTCTCACTCTCTTTTGTGGGTGAGTGAGGGAGAAAATTGTTTGACTGTTTGGCTGGTTAAAGCGGTCTCTAGCGGTCGGCGGGGTAATACTTGCGGGTTATGAAGAGACGATTGAAATTGAATTAAACATTGAAGAGTTTGTTTGGAAATGGGACTATAGAAAAATCTTAAAGAATTCATATTTCAATTCAACATTTTAACAAATTTGTGAAGGAATGTTTAAGCACTTATGAAATAGAAGTCTTTAAAGATATCACTAAAGCTTAAAATAAAATACCCAAACATTAAAAACTAATGGATATTTATTATGTAAATTTTAATTATTTATGTGTTCTATCCTTATTTTAAAAAATATAAAAAAAAAGAAAATACAAAATTTGAAAATAAAATAAACTTTTTATTAAATTTGAAAAGTTAATAATCAGTATTTTCAATAATATTGAATCCAAAAAATGTTTAAAAAATATGGATATTGAAAAAAACAAAGAAAAATGTTTGAATTTGTTTTATATTAAAATCAACATATTAAAAAATATAAAAATAAACACTTAAAAAATAACTCATTAATTTCAAGATTATTCGAATTAAAAATATAAATTTTTGTGTTTTGTTTTTAATTAATTTAATTGACATGTATAATAAAATTTTAAAAATATGATATTCAACATATTTTTTTAAATAAAATATAATATAAAAGTTTCAAAGCTAATAACAAAAAATATTTCAATTATTTTATTATATTATTTATCATCAAAATGTAAACTTCAAGTATTAAAAAAATATGGAAAAATTAATTTGAAAACTTATTTTAAAATTAAATAATTTAATTTCAAAAATAAAAAAAAAAAAAATATTTTAATGTTTAAAAAAATTAATGTGATGTTCTGATATTTTTATAAGTTTAAAAAAATGTTTGTATATATAACGTAACGGTTATTTATTGGATATTTTTGAATTTTTCGGGTATACTTATTGTAAAAGAAAGCGTTGTAACGTATGGTTAATTTAAACATGGTAAATTAACATAAAATATATAGCATAAAAATAATTGTTTTCTTAAAATTTGTATTTGTTTAAAATATATTTAAAATTAAAATCTATTAATGTGAACAATGTTAAAAGAAAGAGAGAAAATTGCTTAACAAATTTTATATATAATATTTAAATATTTTAAAATCGCATTAGAAATAAAAGTTTTAAAAAAATATTTGTTTACATTTTAATAGTGTTTTTTGATATTAAATCATAATTTATTTAACACTTGTCTATATATTCTGGCATTTATGAAGATTTTCGAGAATATTTTTGATTTACAAAAATATAATATTTAAAAAATAAAAATATTTCATCATATTTATTTTAAAAAATTGTCTAGAAACCCATAATTATTAATGTAGTTAAAATTATTTATATATAATAAACATTGCTAAATAAATATGAGGGAAGATTCTTTAAAGTTTTTGGATTTTTTTAGAAATCAACATTCTTAAATGTTTTTTTATTTTTTAAAATGCTTGTTCCTGTAATAAATTTAAAAGTGATATAATGAAAAAAATAATAAAAACGCAATGGATTCTTTTGTAAAACGTAATTATGTATGTCTATCAATTTTTTTTTAATATAACAAATACAAATTTTGAAACTTTAAGAAAACTCTTGAAAATTTTTAAAGGTAAAAATAAATATTTAAAATACAAATTTTTAATTTGATTTATTTTTATATTTATATTAATCAAAATTTGAAACCAAAAAGTTAAATTCTTACATTATAAAAATATTATTAACAAAGTTAAAAGATAAATCGTGATTATTGAAATTAAAAATGGTTGTTTTTTAATTTCAATAAATATTAAATTTTAAAAATACCAAAAATTATTTCTTGTAATATTTTTAAGATTTGAAAACAAAATTTAAAGTATAAAAAAATTATTAATTTAATTCAACACATAAAATAAATATACAGAGATTTAAAAAAATTGTTAAATTATTACTTGTCATCAAAAGAAACAAAAAAAAAAAATAGATTTTTTTAATATTAATATTTTTAGATTTTGAGATTAGAAGACAAACTTTTAAAATTGGTATATTAGGAAGCTTTTAATAAATGTTCTTAATTTTAAAGGCAGAATGCTTAGATTTTTAAATTTGATAACATTTTTAATGTTTATAAATTATGAATCAAAAAGATATTTAATATTCAAACTAATGTAGATTTAAAAGCAAATTTTCACAAAAAAAATAAAAATGTTCATATTGAGAACATTAAAAATAATACAAACATTAAAATTCTTTAAGATTTTGAATTAGAAAACTAACTGAAATTCAGAAAGATTTCAAATTGTGGGAATTCTATTGAATTAAAATATTTGATTTCTCCAAAAAAAGAACTTGAAAGTAAAATTAATTCTTTTCAATTTTTTTCATTTTTGTTTTTGGAATTTTAATAATTCCTTAAAAAATATTTAATTCTAAAAATTGTAAAATTATATATTTTAAAAACACTACACTAAATTTCACTAAAAGTGAAATTTGTGGAATGTTGAAAAAAATGTCTAAACTATAAAAACAAATTCGAAGATAAATTGTTTAAATGTTTAACACAAATATTAATTTTTAACGCTATTCAAATTGTTGTTTTAAATATTATTTCAAAAATATAGTTTGAATTGCAATCTTAAATACCATTTAAATTTTACTTTGTTTTTTTTTTTTTTTTGAAAACACTTTATAGAGAAGTGCATTCAAAAAAATTAAATAAATAAAATGAAACATTTTCAAATTTCAGTCAAATTTTTCGATTTAATATTTTGAACTTTTTAAAAACAATAAATTTATTTAAATAAACACCATACAAAATGTTTTTATTTATTATCTTTTGAAAAATAATTGCTTATGTGCTGAAAAATAAAATCTTTAAAAATATTTTCAAAAATAATGAAAGATTCAAAAAATAACAAACAATTGAATCTTTTCATTTATATGAGAGGCGAAAGAAATAGTCTTTGGCATAATCTTGTGTAATCTTGTATTTTTTAAAAAATACAACTTTAATTTTTCTATCTTCTCTTTGGTCTGTGAAACTTCACTGATTTCATTTTTTAAACTATATCGAATTTTAAATTTAAAAGGTATGTCACGATTTTATACATACTTTCTACTATGATCGTATCTAAAAAAAGAGCTCTTAATCACTATAGTTTTATATATTTCAAATTGTTAGTCAACTTTCGTGAAAACGCAACATAACTGAGCAATGTTTAATTTTAAAATAAATGTTCCAAAATGTTGAAATGATTATATTCCGTGAACTAAGCAAGATTCTATATTTCAATTGACATTCTCCTTTTTTTGTTAAATTCTCAAAAGCAGAGAAATTTAAATTTAATAAAAATGTTTTTTGTTCCTCCTCTTTTTTTTAGATTTTTGTTTGTATTGGTTGTCATTGGAAGATTTAAAATTCCATATTATTTAAAAATTCAAACAAATATTTAATTAATCTATAAAAATACAAGTTTTTAATGAGTGTCCAACTTCTTAGAGTTGGGTGATATTGTCAAAAAATAAAACAAAACTCAATATTTCTTTTAAGAAATTATTTTAAGATACTGTTAAGAAGGATGCTTGTCAAATTAACCTGAAAACAATTTTTACTTATTTCCTAACTTTTGGAATATACCCAAGAAGTAGAGGAGCTCTAAAACCTTCCTCAACCCAAGGCATTATAACGTCAAGGGACTGTTGGATTATTGCAGGAAAAATACCATCAGCTCCTGCTGAATTGTACGGCTTAAAGGAATTTGCCGAAAATCTGATCCCATACTTGCATACTTTTTTATTGACAATTTCTAATTAATGAGTTCAATATGGTAGTCTGTCAGATTAATTCGTTAATTTTAAAAACTAAAATTGTAATATATTCCTAAATAGGCTTTTTAAGACAATTGTTAATGTGTCTTGTAAAATAACTAATATTTTATATTATTTACTAATTTTTATTAAATCGTTGTGAGTTTATTATTTATTATTCTCCCCATTTAAAATTCTAAGATATATTAATTTTTAAAATATATAAGAATAATAAAAACATTAAAATAATATACATTAAGAATTTTCAATTTTAATAAACAAAAACAAAAAATATATTGTATAGGATTAAATAAAACAACTCCATAAAACATACAAATTCAATTATTTAAAAAGGAATTCGAAGATAAATTTTTGGTTTTTAAAAATGTAAAACATGCTTTTAAAATTTTTAACACCAACATTATTTTTTTAAGTTATTCCGATGTTCGTTTTATTTATTTTTCTAATTTCGAATTCAATTTTTAAAACGTGTCTAATTTAAAAAGTTTTACTATGAGTTCGTAGGGGTAATTTTGGTATATTTTGTTGGATTATTAATAAAATGTAAAGTAAAAAGTACAAAGTACTCCTTTACTCAATAATATATCCTTACATATAGCTTTTTTATTTGTTCTTAGAGTGTTTTGTTGCTTAAAAAGGGTTTTTGTTTTTTATTCTTGAGGAGCTTTGTTATGAACCCTGAATTAAAATAAAACATTCAACATACATAAATTACAACCCTTTGTTAAATCAATCTTTTAATATTATAGAAAATACAATCACAAATATGAAGATTAAAATTTACTGAAAGAAGAAAAAATGAATGTCTTTAAATTTTAATTACATATAACTAATAGTTTTAAAACTAAATTCTTTCAACAAATAAACTAAAAACTAATACAAAATTCTTTTCCACAGAACTCCTGCATAACACGAGAATATTTTCGTGGTGAAAATAAGTATCGCTGTGAGCAATGCACAGGATATACGGAAGCTATTCGATCGATATCGTTTGAGGTGTTACCGCGATTGCTGGTCATTCAGTTGAGTCGGTTCTCCGGTGGAATGGAGAAGATCAACAGTTACATCCCAACCCCATTCACCCTTCAATGTTTTTGTTCGAAATGCTGTGAACTCGGTGATAATGAGAAGCTTCACGTGTACAAGTTATACAGCGTGATAACCCATGTCGGAGCAACAATGTCCGTCGGACATTACATAGCGTATACGTGTTCTTTGGATTGGGCCACAGAGTACAAGAACTGTCCCAAAGACAAATTGAAAAAGCAGAAACAACAACAGGAGGCACATGAGAAAAACCAACACATACAAAACCTTCAACCGTACGAGAAGAATGTGGGGAAATTCAAGAAAATCTTCTCCAGAAGCAAGACTTCCAGCAGCAGCGATATGAGCAAAGGAGTCTCGACAACCTCAACCAACGGACCGACGGTGAACGGTGGCTCCGAAAAACCACAAAACACAATATGCCCGGGAATCAAATGCTGTGGCATCGAATTGAAAAATAATCTTCCATCAACAAATGCGTCATCGTCGACCACACAGCCAAACGGTGGAATCAACCACAACGGCTATTACGAAGAAAACGACGAGTTCGGTAGTAATCCCAATTGGAACTATTTAAATGGCGGTGGTAGTTCGGGCTCCACACCGACTGGGGCAGGAGGCGGTGCCGGTCCCGGTTCGAAGGAACCCATTTGGTACATGTGTGATGACGACAAAATCAAAACAATGACACAAAGAGAGTTTGAGGATTTGTTATCGCCGAATCGTAAGATCACTGTTACTCCTTATTTACTGTTCTACGCTCGTAGTGATTTACAATAATAATCTATTTGATTAGTTTACGTTTAGTGAAAGGATGGATGGATTTATGAAGTAAAACCGAAAGAGAAAGAGCAATTAATGAGATTAAAAATATGATTTTTAAAAAATCACTTTCATTTTTTTCTTTTATTTTTTTTCCTTCCTATTTTTTTTTGTCCCTCAAAAGTAGTAATAAAAAATATTAATTTTGTATGTAATTTTTTGGATTTTTTAAAACAGCACAGCACTTTTCATTTTGAAAGAGAGGTTAAGTGGACTTCTTTTTTTTAAATTTTTTTGTGTTACTTTAACAAAAAATTAAATTTGTATTTATAAAATAATTACTAAAAATATTAACATTTTGTCAAAGGTTCTTTTTTAAAAATAAAAAAAAAAACAATTTTTGTTTAATTTTTTATTTAAACAACTTCTTACAAATTATTTAAAAAAATATTATTTTCTTATTTTTTAAAATTTACTTATTATTTTAATAATTAATTTAAAAAAAAACTTCCAAATTTAAGGAGACAAATGGTCTTCCAAAGCATATCATTGGTAAAATTTCTTTTTTTAAAAATTAGTCCACTAACTCTCCGCCATAGAGCAACAAAAATTTTAAAAGCCTTTGATCCTCTTTTCCAAAAAGACGAATTTACGCGTTTTTATATTATAGAGAGCCTCCATAACATCACAGATTGTCATTTTCAAAATATAAAACAAACAAAATAATTAAAAAACGTATATTTTTGACGCTTATCATTAAATTATAAACTACAAGAACAGAAAGAGAAAGAAATATAAAGTTTTTGAAAAAAAATATGTGGAATAATTTTAGCAGCCAAGCAGCAAGCAAAGCAGTAGAAAATCACTTCTGAAGTGAATGGTTGATTGATTGAAACATAACAGACAGACAGTAACCGTTATTGAGATGATCTATAATATAATTATTATCATGATTGTATATTTGAAGTAAATATATACTGTATTTATTATTACGATTTTACTCGTTTTTATTGGGGTGTTTTATGAATGTTCTTGTGATGGAAACACAGAATGTTATGGAAAAGCATTTATAATTTTTTGTTTTAAAATGTTCTTTTCTTAAGAATTTGTTGTATTTTAATCAATTAAAAGACTTTCTAGAAGAAAAGTTTAATTAAAAATGCAATTTAAAGAATTTTATTTTTCCGCTCAAAAAATTGTTGTACAAAAATATGTGGACAAAAATTGTTAGATTTTTTAAAGAAAACTTCTTAATTGAATCAATTAAAAGACTTTCTAGAAGAAAAGTTTTGTTAAAAACGTAATTTGAAGAAGTTGATTTTTGAGCACAAAAAATCACAAATTTTGCCATTTTGCCTTTTTTACAAAAGTATGTGAAAAAAAAATTGTTCGTTTTTTAATGGAAACTTCTTAATTCAATCAATTAAAGACTTTCTAGAAGAAAAGTTTCATTAAAAATGTAATTTAAGGAAGTCAAGTTTTGAGCACAAAAATTACAAAGGGGTACCCCTTTGCATTTTTTACAAAAATATGTGAACACAAATTGGTCCTTTTTTAATGGAAACTTCTTAATTCAATCAAATAAAAGACTTAATAGAAAAAAAGTTTCGTTAAAAATGCTATTTAAGGAAGTTGATTTTGAGCACAAAAATCACAAAGGGGTACCC
>JXPG01046978.1:0-10587 GCA_001015175.1 Megaselia abdita | reverse complement strand
TTTTTAATGAGAGTTTATTTGTTTTTAATTTTTGGATTACCCNAGAAAATCAACATTATTATTTTTTTTTTTTATAATGGTAAAAGAAATTTTAAAAAACAATACATTCCTTTGTTAAACGTAATTATTTATGCCTATCCAAATTTTAAAACATAACAAATAAAAATTTAATAACTGTTAATTTAATTTCAAAAGTTAAAATTAATTTTTTTTATTAAATCTAGAAAATATACAAAAATAAATATAGATTTTCTAAAACTTAGAAACATTGATTTATCTTAATATTTATAATAATACATTTTTTTAGAAATATAAAATTCTTTTATTTTTAGAATATTTAAAGATAACTTCTTAATTTCAATTTCATGATTTTTTGTTTATAAAAATATAAAAAAGACTTTTTTCCGTAATAATCAGTTTGATAATTAGAAAAATTTTGAAATAAATATTAGGGAAAATTCAAAGAATTTTAATCAACAAAAAGCATAAAGTAAATCTTCCTAAAGAAGTTAAAAAAAATTTAAAATTAAAACCAAGAAACATCAAATTTTAAATTATTTTTAGATGTTGAGTTTGCAGACCACTGTAAAACTCTTTTTTTACAAACTTTGTAAATTTGTATATTACGAAAGTTTTAATAGATTTTCTTTAAAAAAGGTATGTAACAAAATTTAAAAGCAGAAGGCTTAGATTTTTGCTGTAAGTAATTACATTAGCTAAATTTTTAAAATTAAACAGTTCTGAATTTGATGATTTTTAAAAAATTTATATCGAAAGAAAATTTATGAATTAAAAAGATATTTAATATTACAATTAATGCAGATTTAAAAACTTATTTTTCGAGAAAAATAAATAAAAAATTTCATATTAAGACATTAAAATAATTTAAGATTTTGAATTAGAAATCGAACTAAAATTCAGTAAGATTCAAACTTCTATTGAATTCAAATATTAGATTTCTCAAAAAAAAACTTGAAGTAAAATTATTTTTTTTCATTATAATTACATAAAGCATATTTTTGTTTTTAGAATTTGTATAATCAAATTCTTTAAAAATATTTAATTCTAAGAATTGTAAAATTAAAACAATATATATTTTTAAAATACTACAAATTAATTAATTAAATAAAATAAAAAAAAAAAATAAAATTTAGATTTATGGAATGTTGAAAAAAATATATAAAAAATAAAGAAAAATTCGAAGATAAATATTCAGTTTTAAAAAATGTAAAACAAGTTTTTTTTTAATGCAAACATTAATTTTTTGTTAAATTTGTTTAGATATAATTTATAATTGTTTTAATTCCAATCCTAAATTTATATTTAATTTCTCTTTGTACACTTAAGTTTTGACAATTCAATTTGAAAGTTTTGAAAACTCTAAATTTTTGTTTTTTGTTTTATTATTAATTATTCAAATTATTTAAAAGTTTAAAATATTGCAGCATTTGTTAACAAATTTGCGAAATTCTGTTTAGTTTGATAGACATCTTAAAATTTCCATATTATTTTTTTATTAATGTATGAAAGCTATTAGTTTTATAATAAATTCAAAGAAGGGCATTATATAATAATATAATATATAATTTTGTATTGAACTTTTTATTATTAAAAATTTTACTTTTATTTTCCCTGCATATCTTGTCTTTGGAGGTATTAAATAAATATTTTTGTTTTCAGAAAGCTTTCTCCATATCACTTTGAGAAGACTGAGAATTAATTCTAATAGATAACTTCAGACGTTCAAAAGAATATTTCAAGAAATCGTTTATACTTATAATATATTTATAATATTTAAGATGAAATGAGAATTCCCTAAGAACTCTGATTTCATTTAAAATATGTATTAAAGATTTCTTAAAAGGAAATTGTTTAATAGGCATAAAATACCTTTCGCTTTAAATCCATTCGGACGGACAGACATGCATATTAATTTGATATAAAATAAACTCACAAAATATTAAAAATAATTCTTTTTATATTTTAAATTAAAGAAAATATTTTAATATTTAAAAACTATTTAATATTTGTCTTATGTTTGTTGCTATATTTTAGAATTCCATAAAAATTCTGTTCTTTAAAATCCCCGTTTCCAAAAATTTGTTTACAAAAACCAGACAAAATACAATATTAAGAAATTTAAAATAATTACTCACAGTTTTATAAAACATACAAGATTTAAAATCTTCGTCTTCAGCTTCTGGACAATCCATGAACCCATCACACAGGACATGCTCATCTATACATCGATACCTTCCTTGTCTGTCGGGGGTGGGACAAGCGAATCTCTCCATTCCATCCATTGCGAGAGGACATTCTGAAATTGAGAAAAAATATATATTAACTTTAATCCTCTTCACAATAATATCCTTCTACTTTGTATCCTTATTCCTTCTTCTTTTTCAACAACAGTGTAATTAAATCAACAAGTGGCGGAAGAGAAACGTTTGATATTTCAAGAAGTCAAAGGTCAGTTTATATGGCTGACTTCCGTGTTTTGTTTTCTCTCTTGATTGTTTTAGAAACAACGGATTTTTTTTCTTTCGGTTCGGACAGGTCAGGGATGAAGGCCTTCCTTCTACATTAGAGCATTTTCCAAGAAGAAGATTTAATGAATGCATGAGCTGAGCATGGAGGCGGATGGAAATAGCTCGGTGACATTTTAAAAAAAATATTAAATTCTAAAATTACAGGAAAATTCATTAAATTTAAGCAATTTGTGTTGAAACGTCGGTTGGTATAGTGAAAGCAATTAGTGAAGAAATCTACCTACCAACAACCTCTTTGGTTTTACGTAGGCATCGTTGTTCTTTTATTTTTCGTTGAAGCACTTTAGGATGTTATGGAATTTTTTCCAAGGTCGTGAACAAATAGAACAATGTGTGCTTTATTGAAGCACTAAATCGATCGATGGTTGACTAATTTATTATTTTGAAAATGTAGTTTTTTTTTTTCTGAGAATGTTATGTTTTTTGAAGGGGATTTTTGTATGAGATTGATCGTGGTTTGGGTATTAATTTTCATTGCATAAAAGTAAACATTAAATAAGGAAATAGCTTTCAAGAATATTACTTTTCTATTGAATAATATTTTTGAAAGAAAGGGTTTAGGTGGAAAAAAGAAATATATTTCTAATTAATATAATATTACTTAATATTCAAAAATTGAGAAGGGATGGAATTGATATTAAATGGAATGATATTAATTGATTAAATTGTTAAGAGAAGTTTTGAGTTTGCTGTTTATTATAGAAATTTTGTTTTTGGAGTAAAAAATTTTGCTTTTGGAGTAAAAACCTGGCTTGTCATTAATAGACTTTCATTTTGGATTTACAGAAATGTAGCGAGGACTAAATTTTCAATTCATCCAGAGGAAAAATAACAATTTTTTCTGCAAACGAAATCCAGAAATTCTGAAAAGTAGCATTTCGAGAATTTCCGAACAAAATTTACCATTTCCTCCATAAAATTCAGCAGAAAAAATGATTATTCAGGGGTTGCTTTAGCTGAATGCATAGCAAAGTCGACCCTGTTGATTCAATCCTTCACATATTAACTTTTTTTTCTTATGATATTTATTTTTAGAAAATCTGAAAATATTCTTCGTGCACGCAATTGATTTAACTGATTGGACTTGTTAAAATGTATTTCTTGTGTATTTTTGAGACAAAAACATTCAACAAAAGAATAATAGTAAAAAATGTATAATTTTAATTGTTAAAAATTAAATATATTTAATAACAAGATTATAAATCAAACTTTAATCAAAATAATATTTTCAAAATAGTGATTTAAAACGTTTAAGATTATAAATTATTTTTAATATATTTTTTGAAACTATAATTTAGTTGTAATCGTTTACAAAATATTTATAATTTAATATTGAAAGCCGAAACGGATAAATCTCATAGGATATAAAAAAACAACAATTTACTTTAAAATACTACTACAAATTTAAAAACAAAAGCAATAACTATTTAACAAATAAAAAAAATATATCTAAAAACATAACAAAAAATAAAACAAAAAAAAACAAAATAATTTTTCATAAAAAGTGTAGTAAAAATTTAAAAAAATTGATATAATGAAGAAAAAGTAGTTTTTTTTTTTTAAAAAAGTAAAAGGGTTTTTTTTTTTTTTTTTATTTTGTAATATTTTTATTCTTGGTTATTATTGTAAAAAAAAAGATAATATTTGAGGATCATTTGGTTAAAAGTTTGTTTTATTTGGATCTAATGTCTAATATTAAATTTAATTATAATATTTAAAAATTATATTATATGATTTTAAAATATTGTTATGTATATTATTTATTTTTTTTGTTTTGCGAAACATAACCTTTTTGGATAATTTTTTTTATTATTATTGTAAAATGTGTTTTTTTTTAAATTCTACAAAAAAAAAAACTTTTGTTGTGCTTTTTTTTGTTTTTTTTTTTATTGTATTTTATTTTATTTTTGTTTAGATTTATTTGTTTAGGAATATTAAACAATTATATTCTCTGAAACTAAAATATTTTTATTTATTATGTTTTATTTATATTATTTTTTTTTTACTATTGTATAAAAAGAATATCTGAGGGTGATTTTTGTGAAGTTCTTTGTTTTTTTAAATTTTTGTTAACAAATTATTCTAATAATCTAATATTAAATAATATTTGTATTTATTTTTCATTTTATATTTATATTATAAGTTTTTGTTGATTTTTTTTGTTGTATTAGAATTATTAAAGATAATTTTTTTAAGTTCCTTGTTTTTTTAATGTATGTTCTTTTGCTTTTTATTCTAATTTTTTTAGGTTTTTGTAAAATTATGAAATTAAAATATTTTTATAAATTTTATTATTTGTTTTTATTTATAATTTTTTCTATGTTATTTTTAAAGTATCTGCTTTTATTTTTTTCTTAATTATGTTAAATGATTTTTACTTTTCATTTTATTTGATGATATTTTATCGTATTCCACTTCTATTTTATTAACGGATTTTTCTAATATTAAATCATTATAATATCTGAAATTAATTTATTAATTTATGTGGTACTTAATATTATTATTTTTTTTTTGTTTTTTTTTACTATTGTAAAAATGAAAAGAAGATCTGAGGATAATTGTTTCTAGGCTCTGTTTTGTTTAATGTAAATTATTTTGTTTTTTTATTATTATTGTAAAGTTGTTTTATTATTTGTGAATAATATTTTGCTTTCATTCTATCTTTATTTAATTTTTGTTCTTTATTTATCGTGTATTGTTTTCGTTTTTTTTTTGTTAAGAAATTAGTATTATATTAGGTAATAATATTATCCGAAAAAAAAATATTTCTTATTTAATTTGTATTTTTTTTTTATTATTTTTTTTATTTTATTTTTTTTTTTATTTTTGTAAAGTTTTTTGTTTTTATTATATGCGGATACATTTTTTTTTCATTTTATGTTTATTTTATTATATATTGTAATTATTATTGTAAACTCATATTTGTTTCTGTATATTTTTGTTTGTTTTATTTATAAATGTAAAAAGTGTTTTATTTGAGGATTTTTTTTTTTTGTTATTTTTTGATGTTGTATTATTTTTAGTTTGGTTCTATTTGTTGAAAAATTATTCTAATATTATATAATTATATTACCTGAAAGTAAAATCTGTTTGTATTATTTTAAAAAAAGAATATTTATGAAGAACAATTTCTTTTGTTTTTTTATTTAGGGCACATTTTTTTTTTTTTATTATTATTTTACGTTTATTATATATTGTAATAAGAATAAGTTTATATTTTGTTTTATTTATTTTTTTTATATATATATATTTTTTTTTTAATAATTGTAAATGTTTTTTTATTTGGGGATACATTTTTTTTTTGTTTTTTCATTTATTTCTTTATGTTTTATATTTTGTGGCTTATTTTTGGTGGTTAAAAAAATATTTGAATAGTATTATTATTATTATTCAATTAAAATATTTGTATTATTTGTAAGAATATGTGTTTGCTTTAAGATTGGTTTTTATATTTTTTTTGTATTTTTATCATAGAAAGGGTTTTATGTGAGGATATTTCGTGTTTTTATATAATTTATTTTTATCATTTTTGTGTTTTTTTTAACCTATTTTTTTGATGTTTGCTAATTTTTGGAAGGTTTTTATGGATAGAAAATAGAAACATAAAAATTTCTTTCATTTCTTTTTAACAAATTATTCAAATATTAAATAATGATCTGATATAGTAAAATATTACTATATAATTAAAATATTTATTTGTATTATATTTTTGAGAATATTTTTTGTTTATTCTAATATTTTTATTGTTTTGGGCTTTGTGTGAGAATAATCATAATTTGTAATAAATAGGACTTTTAATATCTGTTTAAAAAATTAAAATGCATATCGTTCAAGTTTCTGCAGACAGAATGCTACTCAAATGGTAATTTTCTTGACAAAAGAAGCCACAAATACTTTCAAATTTCATCAAAAACCTAACGTAACCTTACGAAAGATTGCTCAGTACACTAAGAAAAATAAAGGTAAACAAATATGTATATGAAAACTATCAAAGAGATGTATCTATATCTTCACTTCAAACACTTAAAAAGTCCTTCAATAACTTAACACCGAAAACCTAAAAACCAAAAGCAATTTTTCTCCTAAAATAAGAGAAAATTTCACAATAGATAATCCCAATTCTAGATAATTAACTTAAAAATGTCAAAGAAACTTAAACAGTAAATTAGAGCACAATTCCAGGCAACAATGTATATGAAGAGATAATTCTAGTTCTAGGTGCAAAAATAACAAGACTCGTAACGGTCTGAATATCAAGAAACAAACAAGATTGTTGATGACATATTGCATTGCAAAGCATTGCAATGGATTGCTGCATGTCAAAGACTTGATGACCTCCTTTTATTGTGATATGATGAGCCACCATATAACGACCTATTTACATGTACTCTATCTATCCATAAGGACAGCAGGACATGTTGTTTTGTTCTGTTGTGTTCATTATTTCATTGCATAGTTCCTAGAATCGGTTGACTAACAAAACACAAGACCAGACCCAACACAACACAACACAGAACAGAACAGCACAACAGGAAAAAAGAACTATAAAAAATTGTTTTTATAGCTTGGGATTTGTTACCACTCCATTGCTATCTTAGGAATTGACTCTATTTAATTTGTTCACCTTAAATGGGTAGAAAAGTTGAGTTAAGTTAGTTTTGTCTCCGGAGACCTATTCAAGTAGTTACACTATCTTAACCCTAATCTAGAAAGAACATATCTTTATCGATTTGGTATATCGTTTTTATTTGCTTTATACTCACAAAACAACACAATACAACCTTGTGAAAAAATTCCTTTACATCACAAAAGGATGTCTTGTAAGGACGTTACTTACATTTAGATTTAGGTGTGGCATGTTTTTTTCCTATCCTGTGGAGGTGGTTTCTTTCTTTCTATTTTGGTAGAGAAAAGAGTTTTTTTCTTGGAATTTTGTTAACATCACTTTCTACTTAGATTTTTCGAGGACTATTGGGAGGACTTCTATTTTAAGGAAAAATTTAATGAAGATTCTTTTAAACTTAATATAAGAATTAAAGAATCTTTTGAAAGTTTAGTGTTATACCACTTAAGGATCTCTTACAAACTCTTAGGGGATAAAACTTTTGTAGTACTAAAATAACACACATGAAGAGTGTTATCTTGGGAATTATTTTCTTGAAAGTATTCTATTTCCTTCATTGCGAGGGTGGTATTTAATTTTTCTTTAAATTTTGTAATAAAGGAATATGAAAATGCATCTCGCATTACAATTTTCTTCAAACAAAAATTCCAAAATTTACAAGAAAATTACAGAAATAATACAAAATCAAATTATACTCCCACATAATTACTATACAACAAAATATCTTCAGAGAAAATGTTGAAAAAAAACCACCTGTTTTTCCAACCAAGCCATAAAATTTCCATAAATTAACTTTCATAATCATCAGCATTCAAGCAGAGTGCGTAAAAGAGAAGGAACGAAAAATCTATGGCAACATTATCAAATTACAAGATGTATCAGAAAGATTAATTTTAATTGCGGTAAAAAACATCCATCCAAAAATATCACTTTTCAAAGAACGTTGACAGCATTGTCAGTCAGTTAAAACGTGTCAGATTGTGTGAGATTTTCTCATCACAAAGAAACAACCTTTTTTCCTTTTAACTTCTCCGTCCTCCGTTCACCATTCACCATTCTAAAACCAAACCAAAACCCTAAACACATTCACTAATTTGTTTTCCAAAAAGATTAAATATTTAATCTGGGGAACTTTTACAGTTCGTTGTTTTTCCTTTCTGAAAAATCAGCTGATTTATAGAGTTTTTCTGTTTAGATGGTTCTTTTGTTAAAAGGATTTTTTTTACAAAAATCGAAGCGGATTCCACGATTTTGACCAATCTTGCAGGATATGTTTGAAGACTATCCATAACAAACTATAGGAGTAATAATTTGTCTTAAATTGTATTTTAAACAAAATGTTTATAGCACCTCCTTGGAGTTTAGTGGTAAACATATCATTAAAATCCATGTCCGTCATTAAGAGTTACAGCTAGGATTTAAATTTTGTGGACTCTAGTAAATATTCACTCACAAGAAATAAACAGGACCTGCTAGAAGTCCAATGTGACAGTTATTTAATTCATTGAGGACTGATATATGTTAAGCTATAACTTTAACTTTTAATGATGGGCAGGGATCTTAATTAGGCTTTCACCACTGGATTTCTATGATTGTTTAGTTAACCCAAACAATAATCGGAGACTTCTACTCAGAACAAAATTTATTTGTATTCAACTTAAAGTAAAAGCAAATATGATTTTATAAAAAAAAACCTTTATTTAAAATGTCATTAGAGAATTTGTCATTAAGGAGATGACTAAGATGAAGAGAAATCGTTTTTATAATCTTTATATCTTATTTTATTCAAAAAAACATTTCCTATTTTGAGTCTTTTGTTCCGAATTATTTGAGATAATTTCATAGGATTATAACAGCGAAGCTAATGCGCGCTATATTAATTTCAAGAATCACTTCAACTTAGGCCGTCTATTTATTTTCCGAAAACTATTTTAAATTTCTCAGTTTGGATTTTTTTCTAAAATTTATTTCAAGACTAAATTTGAATTAAGAACTTTGGCTAAAATAGTTTTAGATTTCTTTTTCCATTTTTTGTATTATAATTAAAATGCTTTCTATAAATTCTTAAACACTGTGTTCATGACAGGAATAATTTTTAGTTGATGGAAGTAAATAAAACTTTTAAAACTACAGAATTTATTTAAAATTTCATGAATGTTTGTGAATTAAAATTTAATATTTTTTTTGATTCAAGCTCGAGATTTTTAAAATTATTGAATTTAAAGAAATCTTAAAAAAACTTTCAGTTTAATTCAATTCAAACAATTCCAAAATTTATAATTAAAAACATAAAACTTTGAAAAATATATATATATCTTCGTTTTTGAAATTTGAAAAAATATATTTTTATAGTTTTTTAACTCATAAAAATAAAACTGTTTACGATTTTTTTTTAATTTTTAAGATTGAAAAGAAAAATTTGTTAAAAAATAAAAGGCAAATTTTAAATATTAAAATAAATGAAATCAAAAACTTAATTTTAGTTAGAAAAACACATTTTCGTAAGGTGTGATATCTTTTTTCTTTTAAAATTGTTAAAATTTAGTTTATTAAATAAAGCTCTTACAGCTTCCGAAATATTAATTAATTTTTAGAGATTTATATAGATATCTTTGCTTTTGAAATTAAATTTTTATTATTAATCAAGATATGAAATTCCAGTTTTTTCTTAATTTTCTATAGATTTTTAAATTTTACAAAACTCAATTATATATTATTAAATTTATTTTTTTATTTTTTTTTTGTAAATTTTGTTATGTTATTTTTTATTAATCAAAAAATTATTAATATATAAACATTTTATATGTTTTTGTCTTTGAGTTTCAATAAATATAATATTTTTATAGTTTTCCAATGTATCTCATTTTAATTTGATTTGTTTCATTTTTTTTCAAAACACAAAATTTAATCAATTTAACAATAAGTTTTCTTTATTAATAATTAAATATTAACATTTTAAAAAATAAAGAAAATAAAAGACTCTAAAATCCTTAAATAATATATACAATTTTATTTTTTTTCCTTTAAATATAAAACTTGAATTTAAAAAAGACTTTAAAATCCTTAAATAATATTTACAATTTTATTGTTTTCCCCTTTAAACCAAAATTTAATTATGAATTCTAAACTTTAAATTATGCAACGAAACTCCAAAGGCTTTTCAAATACAATATGTTATATTTCTTTATATTTGAGATTCGAAATATTAAATTTTTATAGTTTTTTTGATACAGAATTTGAGATTATTTTAATACGGAATATATAAAAAGAAATAAACTTTGAAATTTAAAGAGCTCTAAAACTTTATAGAATTTAAAAAAAGGAAATTTTAACTTAAATAAATAAAAAAAAAACCTTTAAAAACAAAGTTAAAAATGTTGTTCTGAATTAAATTTTGTTTAAACTAAAAAAAAT
>JXPG01046950.1:0-11501 GCA_001015175.1 Megaselia abdita | reverse complement strand
CAAATTATTTAAAGGATTTTTTTTTTTTATTTTTTAAATAAAATATTTCTTTTATTAATTTGATCATTAATTGTTTTCAATATTAAGAAAAACTACCTTTTTTATCGACTTTCGAAAGTAAATTTGTATTTTTTCTTTTATTTGTATTTTATATGTATTTGGATCCTAAGTCTTATTTTGTTTTTGATATAACATGCAACATTTCTGTTTTAATAATTTGTGTTTTTGTACCGGAAAAATAGGAACTATCACCCGAAGTTAAGACATTATTTTTGGATAGCCGAATCCGGCGAAAAATTAGCGCCTGAAATTTTTTATGTGAGAATTCGAGCATTAAGTCCACGGGCGTTATGTTTCAGGCGTTAAGTCGGGTCGCCCGATGACCACTTTATCTCTTAAGACTATTTGATAAAAAGCACAGAACCTTGAGAGGCAAGCATAGCATCCCAACTTTGTCAGGAGAAGACATCTCAGTATGATGAATATGTTTGGCGACCACATTTCTATTGTAGTTCAATGGAATCCAGCCTGTTAATAAAATCGTAGTCTTAATACATGTCCGGCCCAATCCTATTTCAACCTTCTTGAGCATCTATGAAATTTGTCCTTCTTCTCAATTCTTGATGGCTGCGATCACAGAGTTCTTACAAGATGACCTTGTCGAGGAAATTTATATTGAAAAGCCAGAGGGATCTTGAAGGCGAGATTTGTTTCGTTTGTAGAAAGCGATAAATTTTACCTGGAGCTGATAGCTCTGGTATTAACAAAGTCATGTGAGAATTTTAACATTGATGAAGGAGATGTCATAATCTTTACCATTTATGTTGTCGAAATATACTAGCATCTTAGACAAATTTGAAAGCTTGATAAAGAAATTAAAGTTAAGACGGATAGAAAACAGGCAAATGTTGATAAAATACTAAAGAGATTTAATATGGAAGCATCTAAACCCTTTCGATTTTAATTAAAAGTTGGTTAATATAAGATGGAGAACTCAAAACACCAATGATCGAATATTTGGCTTTGGAAATGGTTGCAGATGACTACATTTATGCTTTGCCAAAGCGAATATCGAGAAACGAGAAGTGTCATGGGTGATATGAATTGAGTGGGATTGTTGAGAATCAACTCATATTTTGTAAATCGATGAATTTTGGTATTTCATTTATTCAATTAAATTCTTTCAAACAACATAGGACTCATAATTATTTTTTTACAAAATGTCTATGAATATCATTTGAGCTTTCATTTTTAACAACATCTGCCATACGAGAAAAATAGCAATAATACAGTACAATTGATTGCCTCACCCCACAGCCTCTTCGAACATAAGTGCACCCAGTGACTATACCGAATTCCATCACCATCTGCACTAAAGTCACCCCATCCCATATGTTTTGGCACGAGGGTCGCACCATTAGCATATTACATATCCTAATACACCGTCGAGATCCTCTGCATGACCAAAACCTAAATGACGAAATAAACAAAGAAAAAACAGATCGGTCACGCAAAAGTTAGTCATATCGCACACGATCGAAAGGCCACTTACGAAATATGTATATTGAATAGTTTGTTTCCCTTCTCAAAAATACGAGAATTATAGACCCTGAAATGTCAAATTATCACATTCATATTCATAAATTTAAAAGAGGCAATAAAAATTCTTCCCCTTCTTATAAAATAAAACACACAAGAATTTTGTATTCAAAAATTCCAATTGAAATGGCAATTAGAATCCCATTTTAACTGCGACTACTGACGACCATAAACATCCCTTTCGAAAAACTACTCATCACTGTCTATTACGATATATATGGAAATTTGGAACGAGCACTCATCGAACCCAACCGAACCGAGACTCACGTTTATCGTAAGCCAATATAGCATATTGATGGTAAAGTGAATGAAAAAGCAATTAAGAACAGTGCACCTACAATAAACTATTGCGTGTATCTACAAAAAATTGTTCGAGATATTGAATAATTCATATATTTTTGAGTAGAGTGAAATCATCATCACGATTGGATAGGCAGGGGTGGCGTGGTGTAGTATATTTATTGTAAAAAGTTAAATGAGGACAAGTGTTCTGTGGCTTTTGGGAGTAATTGACACAAATTTTATATACAAACTGTAGAGATCTGTAAATCCAAGGTTTTGATGATGAAAAAAGGAGAGATTCAGTAGATAAACTAATGTAGGGTTTTCAGACATCTTGTAATGCTATCTAAATATTATGGGACATGAGTATAATACATACTACAGACCTGTAAGTCTGTCTTTCCTCCTTCTAAGATCTATTGATCGTTTGATTGACCACTTCCTCAGAGATAATTATATCTAACTTCGTCATAGATCCTTTGGACCTTGTGAAGCTATCCAAGAACCGAATAACCATTGGAGTCGGAAGAATAAATCTAAAGATACAGCACTAGGCACTATTGTAAAATGTGTTGAGATCAGCTTAAACTCACAGTGATAGGACACGCAGACGATCGGGCAATACTAGTCAGGGGAAAACTCGGGATGCTGGCACGTAAGCTTATAGAGTAGCAGCGTAAGCGAGTCGATTGCCTTTGCTGCGCAGAGCCAGTAGATATGTCTAAGTATGCCTTTTAAATTATGTTATATTATGTTTAAGATCCGTTCGCTATCAATGCAGAATACTTCATAATACCTATAGACTTCAAGGGATATAGGGTTAGTTACCCTATTAGCACACAACTCTGACCAGGTGGGAGGAACGATGTACTTTACACGCTGGTTCGTTATGAGGTCGACATTACAGCTCTTCAGGAGGTGATATTTGGTGGCAGCGACGTACTGAGGAAGTGAGACATCTTCAATAGGCGCAGCGAATAAGATTCTATCATTTATCTTAATTGAGCTCCTGAAACCTTTCCTAGTCAAAATCATTATGGAATATCAAAGTGAATTCTAGATTGACACGCACCATCTATTCATCAATTTTAAGCAAGCCTACGATACTACGAAGAGCTGAGATTCAAACACCAAGTAACATAATTCCGAAATCTTTTCAATTACTGGGATATGCGGCGTCATGTATTTGGGAAGCTCTGTCAACACCTCTAATGACATCAGTAAATCATCAGTAAATCTGACCGATAATTTTGCTCACCAATCACTCACTTCATAAACAGACACGAAAATAAACTTCTAAAATGAAGATCTACAAGACACTCATAATACCTCATAATACCAGTTCTGATTTGATTTGAGATGAAAGCACTGCGTTTGATTTACGGACCTTTATTAAATCAACGAATGGAGAATTTGTTACAACCAATAATATAAGAAGGACTGCAAGAACTATCGTGGAATCAGTGTACTTAAATCGGCATACAAGATTATGTCGTTCATTCTATGTGAGCGCCTGAAACCACATCTCAACATCATCATCGGCGATTACCAATGCGGTTTCCGTTCCGGAACATCCACCATTGATCAGATCTTCACGCTACGGCAAATTTTGGAAAAGACCAGAGAATTTCAAATCGATACCCTTCACCTTTTTATCGATTTTAAATAAGCATAATTATGGATGGGATATACATGCTTGCTAACCGAACACTGTTTGGGCTAAGTAGAGTGTTAAGATCGAGATTCATCCGGAGAAGCACTAAACTAATCTACAGGACTCTCATTATACCTGTTCTGATATATGGGGCGGAGTCGTGAGCATTATCAAAATCAGACAAAAATCTTCTGAAGGTATTTGAGAGGAAAGTGCTTCGTATAATCTTTGGTCCTATGTAAGCAAACAATGAGTGGCGCATACGTTACAATCATGAGCTCTAAGCAGACTCCAGTATCGTAGATAGAGTGCAAAAACAACCACTCGGTGGCTTGGAAATATATGGCGCATGTCAGATTAAACCCCAACCCACGATGGTTAGATTGCCTTGAAAAAGAGCTTATATCAAAAGGAATCCCAAACTGTACCGCTGAGACCGCAAGCCGAGAGAGATGGATACAAATTTTGTGTAGATTCTGAATCAACACCATGGTTCAGGCAATCATCATATATATGTATGCTTAGTCTGGACTTCCGAATTGGAGGTTCCAAGATTCAAAAGACCGCTTGAGAGTTGTTCAGTGTTATTTTATCACAACTATCTCAGCAACTGTTTGGTTTTTCTAGAATCACTTTTAAATTTTTGGATTTACAAAGACTTTTGAAGCATGTTGCATGGAGGAAGGCTTCTCACGATTTGGACGGTATTTTGTGACAGTTTTGATTCGGAAATGGAAGATTTACGTTCTATTGCATATAAAAATTAAAAGATAAGTTTTTAAAAACTATCACAGCGTTAGTAGGATTTACATTATTTGGTGAGTCTTAGGGATGAACTTCCTAATTTAGTCTCGATGACTCATTTATATTGCTATTGATAGGAGACACACCTGAAGTATCTTGGATGTCCGGTCAATGAGAGGTGCTGAAATAGATTCGGATCATTTCTATCTCGACGATCTAGAGATTGAGGCCTACCATCGCTGAAGTCCGTACAGCTATTGATCACNGAACTTCCTAATTTAGTCTCGATGACTCATTTATATTGCTATTGATAGGAGACACACCTGAAGTATCTTGGATGTCCGGTCAATGAGAGGTGCTGAAATAGATTCGGATCATTTCTATCTCGACGATCTAGAGATTGAGGCCTACCATCGCTGAAGTCCGTACAGCTATTGATCACTTAAAAAACAACAAAAGTGTACGGCTGAACCACATTCCCGCTGAGCTTTTCAAGTGCGATGAGTTAGTGATTCACATACACCAAATCATTACTAACATTTGGACAAATGAAACATGGATCGATCAGTGGAACAGCAGGTGGATTAATCCAATTCATAAGAAAGGTGACAAAACGCTATGCTAAAATTACAGAAGTTAATGCATCCAAAAAGTACATGCTAGCAACAAGAAATGACAGTGCACTTCGAAATCTTGGACAAAACGTAACCATTGGCACTAGTAACTTTGAAGTGGTAAATGAGTTCGTATACCCAGTAAACTTCTCTAAAAACACCTCAGAGGAGATAATTCGAAGAATAGTACTAGGAAGTCGATGTTTATTAATATCACTGCTGCACCTTGAGTCACCTTTGGCTCGTTGGGTGATTTAATGTTTCATCCTCCCAATAGTTACGCATGGATCAGAATCGTGGGAGTTGACAAAGGTAGACTGTGAGAAACTATTGCTTTATGAAAGACGTGTATGGAGACGCAGATACAATATAATGAGCTTTATGGTCTGTACACAAACGGCTTGGTCATGTGTACAGAACAGACGCCGTAGCTCCAGCAAGAAAATGTTTGTTCTCTGACCCTATTGGTAACAGAGGTAAAGGCAGACCGAAGGCGATGTATTTCGATTCAGTGGAAGGCGATTTAACGAAGTTGCGAGTTAAATCGATGTGGAGAAGAAAAGCAACGGATAGAGACGAATGAAGAGACCTAAAACATGCAAGGAGTTATGTTAAAGTAAAGTAAGTAGGGATGAAATAGCGTTTGATATGCCATAGAACATTAATCTTTCAGCTCCGAGGCTTGACTGTCGCCGCAGATTCAGTAAAACTCTAACATTTNTTAATCTTTCAGCTCCGAGGCTTGACTGTCGCAGATTCAGTAAAACTCTAACATTACAGCTGGCAGAACTTTGAAGGAAGGGTTCATTGAGCTGAATTATAGCTATTATCGGCCGCGAATTATAGCTATTTGAATGTCTAGCATGTTTTCCTTGGTTGTGCCCATACTTTTGACCGGTGGTGTAATACTGATCTACTAGAAATACTTTCATGGAAATGTTATAGAACCGTGGTGGAAGCCGTGGTCCTTGTTGAATATTCTCTGAGGACTTTTTTATTGATTGGTTTGATTCTATTTTTTGTTTTCAACTTAATTTGATATTTTTATTCAATTTGGTAAGTTTTTCTTCTTTTAATATTTAATAACATTTGGAGAACTAGTAATTCTGACCTAGTTTCTTTAAGTTTTTGGGTCTAGTAGCCCATTGGGATAGCGCTAGTGCAAGCCGAAAGCCTAAGAGCTTAACGTTCAAAGAGGGCTTAGGCCCGTGTTAATGTTTCTTGTACATACCTACATACCATGATCTATATCAGTAGTGTAATGACATCAGCATCATTCCAAGCCAAAGCATCAAAAAATATGGATGGGACCTGTACACCACATATACATTACGAGGCTCCAAGGTAAAACATAGCTTTCACTGTTCCTGATGGGGGGCGAAAGCGAGGTCGACAAAGACTTTGGGGGCTGAACTGCTTGGAAGAGAAGCTAGCATCAAATGGCGTCAGCAACTGAAGGACAATAGCTGTGAGCTCGTCGAGCTGGAGGCAAAAAATTGGTGGATTATGAATCGACGGAGCGGTTCGTGGAATCATAATACATATATTTTGGTGCACTTGTATTTACCATGGGTATAAGATGAATAAAACTAAAGTGGTAACACCTATTATAATCTATTGATCACAGCTAAAAGGCTTACGGACCTGCCAAAAATAGTCTTCATAGGAAGATTCCTTTACACATTGATGAATTAGCTGTGAACAAGCTAAGTTAGCAGTAAAATGTGCCCGAGGGCTTTAATATGTCACCTTATGGAAGATCTAAAGAAGGCGCACAGAAAAATATTAGACAGATTAAGTCACGAATACTTGGATTCAAATCTTAGAATTAAACTCGAGCATCCATAATCAAATCATGCGTAATGAAAGTTGGAAGAACTTGGCTTAGTCAATGTCGGATCGAAAATTCATCAAGGTTCTGAATAGTTTTACAACCCAAAAGTTGTCCAGAAGACAGAGTGTCTCAAAAATAAAACCATCAGGTCGTGATGGGTGCCAAGGCACTCTGATACTGTGGCAAATAAGGAGACGGATGTTTTAGCTTATTAAGAATCAGAAGGTACGAGTATATAATTCTATATATCTTTAGATGTTGTAGGTAAGAGTAGTTGGGAAACATAGTTAGGTTGTAGAACGTCGATTTTCTGACATTGGTAAACAATGTTAAAAATTAAGGGAGTCTTGAATTTGTTGAATATAATTTTATTTCAAAGTCGAAATATTTTACTTTAATTCGGATAACTTTTCTTTCACATTTTATATTTCCGAGTTGTGTTCTCTTGTTAATCCCTCATTAACAGTATGTAAATAATCAAGCTCAAAATGTTGGCTTTACTTATAGTTCATTTTCGCGTATCACCGAACTCAAATATATTTCACGACTTCCTACTTGCGCGAAAACAGTATTTCAGCTTTATACGTGTTACTATCATCCAAGGTTTGAGTTTTATACATCCAAGAATTTATACTAAAGAAGCTTATATTGTGGTATTTCTTGCAGTATTGTAGCCATTGGCGCTAGTGATCAAATTACAAAAACTTCCATTTTAACATTTCAGTNATTTCAGCTTTATACGTGTTACTATCATCCAAGGTTTGAGTTTTATACATCCAAGAATTTATACTAAAGAAGCTTATATTGTGGTATTTCTTGCAGTATTGTAGCCATTGATTTCATAACCAACTGCTAAGCATGAAATCATCTCTTAACTTCTTGGAATTATCTCCATCTTTTTTTGTAATTACAACCAGGTGGCGCTAGTGATCAAATTACAAAAACTTCCATTTTAACATTTCAGTTTAAAAAATCTTATCCAATTCTCAAGTTTGATATTTCGTTTTAAAGGTATTGCTGAGGACTTTAAATCTCCGTCGAAAACAAACAATACTCAAGCAATTCCAATGTTATATTAGGAGACAAATAGTATGTGATAACTATATTACAATTAATAATCGAACAAGATAAGCCCAGGTGCCACACTTGTTCCTTCCACCAGACAATTTTACTCACTAGGTCACTACTATTTAATTACATTAATTAGGAACATCAATCTTCAAGGTCGTTAGATGAAATACTCGCTTTCCCGCAGTTAAAGAAATTAAATTACCCCCATTCTAATAGACCCCAGACCATCCCTGGTAACAGGAAAAATAGCTCTTGACATCACAAAAAAAAAGAAAGAAAAAAACAATAAGAAACATCAGAAATGATGTCAATTTTAATAAATATAGGGGCTTATGTTGATGCTGAAATGCAATAGCGATTATAAGAAGGAAAAAAAAAAGCACGTGACCCCTATGTGAACTTATGACTCTCCGTTCTACTCACGCGTTCACATAACCAACATCCTCTGATCATCATAGGCAATATATATAAAACAGAATGAAAGAAATCTACCCTCAAAAGATCGCTATACAGAGACAAGGGCGGAGCAAACCAAACGACAAAGACAACAACACATTTCTGGCATCGCACAATGGAAGGGAAAGAAACAAAACTAGCGGGAGATCAGCCATGACGACGATTCCGATTGGCTGGAAAGATGCAGGGATTAATTGAACGTAAATTGGATATAAAAAGGCAATCATCGCCAGTTGTTAGTTCAATTAATCGAATATAGTTTACATGGGAAGTACGTCTCGTCGCCTCGTTCTCGTTCCCGCAAATCCATAAAAAGTTTAAGGATCTGTTTTGCTGCTCCGCATACAAACACAGAAAAAAAAACACAAAATAAAGTGTAGCAACCAAAGCAATTAATTAATTTACAACATTAGTTTTACAAGTGTGCTTTTTTTATTTAATTAATTGATTTTGATTTGAGAGTAAAAATATAATCGAAAAAACAAAAGTTAATTAAATTGAGCAGCTCTGATTTTTTGTTTTAATTTATAAAAAAAGTGATATGAAATATGGAACCCAGCACTTTTGATGAACAGATCTTTGGTGATTTTGGAGATAGTTTGACACCGTTGGGCCCGAAACCTACCCAAGCTCATCACATCAACAACCATCACCACCATCATCATCAACAGCAACTTTCCCATCATCAGTCTGGTAACCATAGCATTCATGTGATGCTGGGGGGAGGGCAAGATATGTGCCAAACTCAAACCCGCTTACCAGAATGTAATACAATTCTGCCTGGATCACCATCCCTACGTGAAGTTTATGGTCCATTAGACTACGGGAATTGTCAGAAAGTTTCCGACTACATTTCCATCAATAAGTTGGGTTGCTATTCCCCGACCCAGAAGTATGACTACAAGCTGGATGAATACTCTCCTCAACACAAACTCCACAGTCTGGATTACCATCACAACGGTGAACAACAACATCCTCCTCATCATCATCAACACCATTCGCATATGCAAATTTATGGGCATTCTCCTCTGCATAATAATAGCAGTACAACGTCTACAGGTGGTTGCGATAGTGAGCGTGGAACTCCTCAAGGACCTATTGACTCGAATGGAATTAATGGAAACGTTGGAGTAGTTTCTTTACAAAATGGATCCAACAGCAACAATAAGAAAAAGGATGAGAACATCGGAGCATCAACAACGACGATACCATCAGCGGCACCGTCATCAGCAGGAGCATCTACATCATCAGTAGCACCATCATCTTGTTCTTCGTCTTCATCAAACGTCAACAGTTCAGTGGTTGTGGATCAATCATCGATGAATTCAAATGGAAATAAGAAGAACGACAAGAATAAGAAAGTCGATGCAAATGGTGTCAAGAAAAAGAAGACTAGGTAAGTTTTCCTTCCATCTACTACAACTACAACCTCTTCCTACTTTATTGATTTGCTTGCAATTTCAAGTAATTTGTTTTTCTACTTACATTTCGGTTCTTGAATGGAAGAGTTTCTGAGTTTGAAGCTTCATTAGATAGGGAAGTGGTTTCATTAGAAAGTCTTTTCTTGAAATCAATTCATCACATTGCTCTCAGTTTACGGATCGAAAGGTTTCTCTTTTAGTTTCTATGAATCAGTGGGCTATTATGAAGATTAAGAGTTATTGAGCTTTTATTTGAGGATTAATTTTACTTTTCTTTTAATTAAGATTTGTTTAATTTTAGGTGTCTTTATATAACAATAGTTTTACCAGTTCCTTTTCAAATGGAAACTTTAGAATAGACACAAACTGTGAAGGAACGTAGAACTTTTATAATTTGNTCAAATGGAAACTTTAGAATAGACACAAACTGAAGGAACGTAGAATTTTTAAAATTTGATAATTTTTACTGATGACATCCTTAGGATATCATTGTCTACATGATATCGCAAAGACAGAAAAAAAGCTGACAAAAACTGAAACAATGATATCCTCCGGATCATGAGGATATCGTATTTGTTAGTGCGTCTACAAAGATTGTAATTTTATTTTTTACGGAGAAACCTAAATAGTTAATGTAACTAACTGAATTTCCATTTTAGTAAAACTTACTAGTTTTAGTGAAAATAACTAACATTTATTAGCTAGCTATTTACTAAAATAAATTTAGTTGATCTAACTATTTTGCAAACATTGCAGATTCTACTAAAAAATAACCGAACGACTATTCTTTTAGAACAACATTTTAGTTAATACTACTAATTTGGTAGTTCTAAATTATCATTAGTTAACCTTACTACAAACTAGGTATTTTACTAAGTTTGAATAGTGAAATTAACCATAAAGGTTTAGTTGGAACAACTAATAATTTAGTTTCTTAGTAAAATTGACGAATTTTAGTTATATTTACTAAAATATATTAGTTAAATTAACTAATTTAGTTTAGCCAAAATAACTGATTATTTAGTAACATTTCACTCGTAGTTATTTTAACTTTACAATCATGAATGTTGCTAATAATATTGGTTAAATTTACTATTATATGTTTAGTTAAAATTACTAATTTATTTCATTCACTAAACGTTTAGTTAAATTTACTAAAACAATATACAATTACACTAAAGTATAACAATCGCGGTTCTGAGTTTGAATCCAATGAATGAAGTGACAATAATAGTCGCAATGACTAAAATTTCAGTTCACCTTACTAAAAAACTATTTTTAATATTCTTAGTATGATTCCCAAAGGCAGCAATCATTTTTTTGTTTAGTAAACAAAAAAATAGTTAAAGTTACTAAAATGAGGATAAATACTTTGGTTTAAAATCTCATCTAAGGCAAGTTCTTAGAAATGTGATGTACAATTAAGACAAGGAAAAATTCAAGAAGAAGATCATTATTTAAACAATTTAATAATTATGTTTTTGTTATTATTTGATTGTAAATTTTAGTAAGATCAACAAAATTTTTAGTAAATTACACTAAAGAAGTAGTTAGCATTTTAGTTAATATTAACAGAATATTAGTTAAATCTACTAAAATATCAACTAAAATTGTAGTAGACGAAAAAAGTAACTAAAATGTTACTAATTTTTTAGTTAAATTTATTATTTATTTTTCCCGTAGGCTTTTAAATATTCTTAAATTTAAATGTAAAAATGCTAAAATTATAGTTATTTATTTTTGTTTTAAACTAAACAAAACAAAATTAAATTGATGACTATATCACATTCTGGGGTTGAACTCATAACTGAACGATAAACGAAAAT
>JXPG01046945.1:0-12980 GCA_001015175.1 Megaselia abdita | reverse complement strand
GCCTTGGCGAAAGCCCTTGTTGATGTGAAAGGTTCCGATATATACGAACAGCAATTTTATGTCTGACATGTATGAGTCTCCTTAGCATGTCCAAACGATTAATTGCAGTGTATAGCCCATCTCTAAACATCATGGCGGGAGTTAATCTGAATTCTCTTGACTTTTATTTTCTTGAATTATGTCTTCTTGTTTGATGTTTGTAATGTCCATAATCTTTAATTATTTATTGCTCGTGTTTATCATCTATGTGTTATTTCCTATTTTTTTATTACAGGAAGTTTACTACATCCTCGAAGCGTTGAAAGAGCTTATCCAAAGTCGAGTCAAATAGGTGATTGACATGATTGATTGATTGTGGTGTATTCCCACTAGTAAGGGTCTTCTCATCTCTGCTGATAGATAGCGAGTCCAATCTTAGCACTCTGTTTTCGCTGAGTCAATCAATTGAGTTCCCTAGAATTGATCTACGAAAGATTTTGTTTCTTCTGTGGATTCTTCTTTTAGGTTATGGGACTGATTCACGGAATCCGTTTATTCTTGTGGGGGGAGGAGGCCATGGTTAGGATGAGTTCAGGCATTTGTGCTTGCAACGTTTTCGAGTGGGCTTTTACTGGTGAAATTTTCGTTTCTTGTGCCATTAAGTGAAATCCTATGATGATACTTAGTGATGCGTTTTGAGCTCTCTGAAGTTCCTTCTTTAATTAGCCACCGGTCAATTTATGGCTTTGTGTATGATGTTCAGTCCTTGTCATTACAACAGGCGCTTCCATCTACGACTTAAGATGTTCAATGTGAAAGGTTAGTAGAGGATCTAAAGTCACGCTAAGTATCTTCTTGTTGATTGGAACACGATTGAGATCTCCAGATATTGTTCCTTGAACCAGCTTGCGACTATTTGAATGTAGTCGTTCAACCGCATCGTCTGCATAAGATATGAGTTCTATACCTGGTGGCATAGACGGAATGTTTCTATCAGGTACAGAATGAAGAGTAGCGGAGAGAGGACTCCAATTTGTGGAGCTCCCTTCTTCACTTTCCCGTATTTCGACTTGGCCCTACGATAATGTACAACCTTTCGATTTCTTCCGTAATAGTTCTTTCGAGGACTTGTATTTTGTGGTCGATTCTTCGAATTCTATGTTTCTCTACTAACTTCGCAATGGGTAAGAGAAGGGATCATGGACTTCAAACCGAGGTTTATCAGATCTGTCAGGTATGGAAGATTGCAACTGGTCAAAGATGTTTCAATATGATTGGAGGAATATTGTCTGACCTCAGGCTTTACATTTTTTTATTAAAAGTTATTTGATAGGTTTTCCTACCTAATCTACTAAGAAGATTTCAAGCTTTGCAAGTTTGTTGATGTGTCTGGAAAAAGGTTGCGGTGTCTGACGAAGTCATGGATGAGCTATAGAGCATATTGCGCAGCCATTGTGTTGAACGCGGAGAAATTTTGCTGATTTAAAAAAATAAAATATAATTTTTAATATTTTTTTTAATGTTTTTGTAGATGAAAAATGTAAATTTGGAACTAAAATTTTTCGTTCTGACGAAAAAAAAATTGAATNCACTGATTTTGTTTGCGAAATTTGTTGTGTTGGACACGGACATATTTTGCTGATTTAAAAAAATAAAATATAATTTTTAATATTTTTTTTAATGTTTTTGTAGATGAAAAATGTAAATTTGGAACTAAAATTTTTCGTTCTGACGAAAAAAAAATTGAATCTTTCGCATTAACTTTCAAAATATATGCATGAAAAGTATCTGATGTTTGGTTTTCTTGGTTCAATAGCTTTATATCTGCATCAAAAAACATTACATTTTCCCCTAACCATCCAAAAACGAACCCTCAGATCGAGTATCTGACTAGGGCAAAACTGCCAGATAAGATTTGGAGGGTAATTTTTATTTAAAAAAATAAAAACAATATTTTTTAATAGAGTCTTTTTCTTTTTCTGATTGAATAAAACCAAACATCAGATACTTTTTCGAAAATGTGATGAATAATGTCAATTCAAATCTTAAGATTTTTTGTTTTGAAGAAAAAATATTGACTATTTTTCATCAACTTTCCAAAAATATTCATGAAAAGTATCAGAGGTTTTGGTTTCTTGACTCGATAGCTATCTTAAAATTTTTCTACATCAAAAAATATTCAATTTTCCCAAACCATTAATATTAATATTATAATTTTTGAAAAGTTGATGAAAAATAGTCAATATTTTTTCCTCAGAACGAAAAATGTTGAGACAAAAATTTACATTTTTCATAAACTTTTCTTTAAATTTTCGAAAAAGTATGTATTGTTTGGTTTTATTGAATCAGAAGAAGTATCTGAAAACGATTCTATTAAAAAAATATTGTTTTTATTTTTTTTGGGGAAAATGACTCTTCAAATCCTATCTGACAGTTTTGCTCTAGTCAGATACTCGATCTGAGGAGTCGTTTTTGGATGGTTTGGGAAAATTAAATATTTTTTGATGTAGATATAATCTTTAGGAGCTATCGAGTCAAGAAAACCAAACATCAGATACTTTTCATTATAATTTTTGAAAAGTTGATGAAAAATAGTAAATATTTTTTTCTCAGAACGAAAATTTTGAGAATTAAATTGACATTTTTCATCAACTTTTCTCCATATTTTCAAAAAAGTATTGTTTGGTTTTATTGAATCAAAAAGAGTATCAAGAAAACCAAACATCAGATACTTTTCATGAATATTTTGGAAAAGTTGATGAAAAAAAGTCAATATTTTTCTTTCAGAACGAAAAATGTAGAAATTAAAATTGACATTTTTCATCGACTTTTCATCATATTTTCGAAAAAGTATCTATTGTTTGGTTTTATTGCATCAGAAGAAGTATCTGTAAACATTTAGATCAAAAAATATTGTTTATATTTTTTTTTGGGGAAATTTACTCTCAAATTTCTGTCTGGCACTAGTCGCAGATACTCGATCTGAGTGGTCGTTTTCGGATGGTTTGAAAAATCTTATGTTTTTTTATGTAGAAACATTTTTTTCTGAAAAAGTTACTTTTGAATACTTTTCTATCTATTATGAATTTAAAAATAAATTAATACTGATATTACACATCCCATGGTATTAAGCACAAAAAATGAAATATCCAAATTTAGCAAATAAATAATTGATTAATTTACAAAATCCAAACTCAAAATTAATTACGTTCTATAAATAAACAGAAAACTAATCCAAACATGATCTACTTATACACTAAAACCTAATGACCGAAAATAAACTAACAAAATAACTAATGTTGTCAAAATACAGTTCCAGCTCACTTCACAACAAAGACGAAGCAAATTTCTGTAGCGAAAGGTAAACAAGTTCATGTTCAGTGTAATGTTCAAGGCGATAATCCCATCGATATTAAATGGAAAATTCAAAGCACACAGCAAATTTTAGACGAATCGTTGGATTCAAGGTAACACTCTGCTTTCTCCTTTCTTTCTTTTTTTTCCGAAATAATTTTCACCAAACTGATGTCCTTTGCTACAGATACACCATACGTGAGCAAGTCCTGGATGATGGCATGGTCTCCGAATTGGGGATATCACACACATACCGACAAGATACTGGAATTTATATTTGTCATGCGACTAATGCTTTTGGACAGGTAATTTTCTTCTTCTTTTTCTATATGCTATTCTATTTCTACTCCTTTATCCTTTCACCCATCTTCTAATTAGTTTCTTTTTGGTTTGGTGTTATTTGTTTTAGTCTGTCTTCCCTTTGGGATTTTAGTATATAGTTTATGAACTGTGTCTAATTGTCATTGGGGACAGATTTTTTTTATTACTATCTCTCTCTGAAGCAATATAGTAATGAAATTGTCGGTATAAATCCTATTTCAGGACAACATGTCGATTCAATTAATTGTCCAGGAAGTGCCCGAACAACCGAAAAATCTACGAATTAATTCACAGCAATCGAGAAGTCTACAGTTGACATGGAGCCAGCCATTTGCTGGAAACAGTCCAATTGAAGAGTACCACATATTTTACAAGCAGATTTCAGGTAAGTCGGGAGGAACTATAGGGGCTTTTTTGTGGACAGTGGGATTGGAAGTGGTTTTCTTATATAATACACTTTTTATTATTTTACAAGGAAAAGGATTGAAATTATAGAAAGGAAGGCATTTCCTACAGGCATGTTCTATTAATTAATTCTTAATCCTACATGGCTTTAGGTTACTAGTTGTTCTTATTGAATGATTTTCTAGAGCAATTATTAATATCATAACTCTGTTGATTAAATTTATATCTAAGCGTTTGATTGTAGTTTATAGCTATTGCCCAAAGGAATTGAATCGACTTCGTGATGTTACTTGACGTTCGAGTCTTGACACATAAAGAATTCAGGATAAAGAATGTTCTTGTCGAATACCTAACAAAACAAGAGTGGGCTTGTGTTGAATTACGTGAAGTCAAGTACATCTCAGATTTTTCTTCAAATACACCATTAACGACCCACCAGCAAAAAAATACAACGTATTTTTTAAAGTTTGTATGGAAGCTTTTCAAATATATTAAATATCCATTATCAGCGCAAACTGGAAGACGATTTCTCAAATCAAAAACATAGAAATTAATATACAAATAAAGAAATGACCAAAAAACAAATTTTCTCTTCACAACAAATAAAAGCAAACTTAGTGGAGCAAACAGCTGGTTGAAGTTACGGCTGGTGGGAAATTTCGAAATTTTTAAAATAGGTGGGGATTTTTAAAATTGTTGATTTAATCGGTCCACAGTCAGCGTTCATGGAATGCGAATGCATCAAGATACATTGGATCGTGAACAACTTTCTCTACTATCAGGTTTTCTATAGTGAAAAATGATGTTCTTCTATCATATGTCTCGCTACAGAAGATTTACATTTTTCCACAGTATTTTAAAGGACAATCGGCCCACTGAATAGAATAAATCCCTGAGACTGACAAAGGTGGTGGCTTGTCCTTTGGGTTACGGAATTGGAAAATACTTTGTTTCATGCACACTTGCAAGTTTGTGGTAAACACATTTTTTCAGGTCTTTATTGATGTCTTGAGCATCTAACTAATATTTCAAACAGTATAATGCTTCATCAATAGGAACGTTAGGATATAGAGGTATAACGTCGAACGATACCATTTCTTCATCTGGTTCTAATTTAAATGTATATAATCTATCAGCGACTTCGGTATTGTTTTTTACATAAAAACCATTCGGCTTGGAGAGGTTGTTGAGTACGCTTACTAAAAGTTTTGCAATCTTAGTCGTTGGACTGTTAACATTGGCAATGATTTGACGAGTTCCGGTCTTATGAGTTTTATAGAGAATATAAATTGTGGAATTTGGTGATTACTACTCACTAATTTATATTTTGTTATATTTTATAAATCTCCGTACACTCAGCAATAGCTTCCTTTACTTGTTTGATCTTGCCAGTCAAAGGGTTTTTTGGATTCAACAATCTCAAAATGTTGAAAAGCTTTTTGTTGTGGATTTTTCTCTTTTCCTTTTAAGGCGTTTTTTGTAGGAAAAATCTATCTTTGCAATGAACTCTTCTAGGTACTCATAATCTACTTGGTTCTATTGTAATTTGTCATACAAGGATCTTAGATTCGAAAGAAAGGATCTTACCGTTTTCGATTACTTTCTTCGTTACAATGTTGTCCACTGATCATTTTATATGCATGAAATTTGGGAATTCATGGTGTTTTTTGCATCGTTTCATAAATGTTATATCTTCATGAATTCATAACATCTTTTTCCTCCAGTTTGAGAACTTATTCAACAAAGACCTGATAGTCATTTCAATTGAGTTGTTTTGTGGAGTTTCCTGGAGATTCTTTATTTTGTTGCTACGAATAACTACGTATATATCTAACAATTTATTGTTTGTTGAATTCCCGAGGCTTCTAAAGTATCTATAGCCATGTAAAGATCTGGTTAGATGTAGATTATCAGGGTCTGAAGTCACATTGATGTTTCTCATTAATGTTGTGAAGAAAAGGTTTCAGCCTATCACATAAGATAAAGGATGGATCTTCTTGTTTCTAAAAAAAAGCTAAATCACACAACGAGCCAAAGATGACTCAGGGTGTAGCAGTGATACTAAGGAATGTTTGCTTCCTATATGTTTACCAGCTGCTTTTCTACATCAGTGCTGTTAGTTTTCCCTCTTCCCCTTAATAGAGTCAGTATCCGACTCACACGAAAGAAAATTTCTTACGAAAAATTCTGACGCGTGCAGTGAGGATCGAACTCAGAATCGTAAGGCTGGAAAGCGAGAGTGCTAGCACCTACATCAACCAACTACCTTCTTGTTTCGTTTTTAGTGTATAGGTGCTACAATACAAGACTCCATTCACTTGTCAAAATATAAATTTGGCAAAGCTGATGTAAGTGTTCCTGTATAAATCCTTTTATATGGATTGAATTGAGATTCCATCTGATCACAGACTCTTGTTTCTTTTCAACTTTCTTATGGCAGCTTTAAAAGTGGCAATGCCATTACATCATCTTCACGGTTTCCTGGTATCGTTCTGCTTCTTCGCAAGTATTACCTCCATCGAGGCATAACATTATATAAACAAATCATCTTGATTTTTGTTGTTGTAATTTGTACTAGGCCCGTTTGAAATCAGGAATTACCATGATATTTAAGCCCTCAACCAATTTTGTTATTACATAAAAAAAAAACAATCAGTCGAACGAGACTCTTATACTATGTTCAGCTGCCAGAAGGTGTGAGCCATCAGCGGACTAAACTTTAAGACGGTTTACATGCGCAAACTGATTTTGTTTCTTCTTAATTATTATATTTGTTCTGCTCGTTCAGACCAAGCTGGTCAGCCGACTTCAAAATCTTCCACAGCGGCGTATCACCGCTCCATTATTGACCGCCGCAGCCAAATACCAAGGCGCATGACTGACGAGACTGACTGCAAATGTACAAAGACTAAAGAAGTCTCCCACCAGTCAATTTAAAGTATGGTTAAAAATAAGCAACGGCGTTGTTTATACTATAGTATGTAAATCAACATCTCTTAAAGTAAAACATAATTTTCAAAAATAAACAAAAATATATATATATATATATAACGTTAACATGTTATGTAAGATTTCAAAACCATGGAGCGGAGCTGAGTAGAAGTCTAATTATAATTCCAAACACCGTGGGCTTTTGTTCGGTTTAGTTAAAAAGCCGTTAAAAAGCTTTCTTAGACGGCCATCTACGAGCACGAATTCTATTCTGTCAGCGATGTCAGCCTTTGAAATTGTGAGTTTTAGATTTGGATCTTTGAGATTCGAGATAGATATTTAGAGCGAAGTAGTTTGCTGAGGCCATAGAGACATCGATCGAAGGATTCAGCTGGAATTCGATCGAATCACGAATACCTGCTAGCTTTCAACTTTCCTATGGCAGCTTTGATCACAGAAAGCGACTAGCTTCCTGGTATCGCTCTGCTTCTTCATGTGTTCTTTTATACCAAGAAGTATACGGAAAATCGTAGTTAACCATAAGAAATGTCCAAATGGAGAAGTTTGATGATGATGCTAAATTGTCATCTCTCCCATTGAAAACGCTACCTTTCTCATCTATTTATTGCTATGCTATTTATTGCACTAGTTGTCATCGAACATACTTATCTGCTTATGGATGTCTGAATTTCTTGCGTAACCACTTTCAATATTCAAACTTTTGAGTTTTTGATATTCCCGACACCAGCAAGATTGATCCATAAGCTCTATGTAGTACTTTTTTATTTGGTAGACTAGGAAAGAGTTCCTGAAGATATAACATTTATAAAACGATGCAAAAAACACCATGAATTCCCAAATTTCCATTAATCCAATTCAATTAACCACTTTCAATATTCAAACTTTTGAGTTTTTGATATTCCCGACACCAGCAAGATTGATCCATAAGCTCTATGTAGTACTTTTTTATTTGGTAGACTAGGAAAGAGTTCCTGAAGATATAACATTTATAAAACGATGCAAAAAACACCATGAATTCCCAAATTTCCATTAATCCAATTCAATTAACCACTTTCAATATTCAAACTTTTGAGTTTTTGATATTCCCGACACCAGCAAGATTGATCCATAAGCTCTATGTAGTACTTTTTTATTTGGTAGACTAGGAAAGAGTTCCTGAAGATATAACATTTATAAAACGATGCAAAAAACACCATGAATTCCCAAATTTCCATTAATCCAATTCAATTAACCACTTTCAATATTCAAACTTTTGAGTTTTTGATATTCCCGACACCAGCAAGATTGATCCATAAGCTCTATGTAGTACTTTTTTATTTGGTAGACTAGGAAAGAGTTCCTGAAGATATAACATTTATAAAACGATGCAAAAAACACCATGAATTCCCAAATTTCCATTAATCCAATTCAATTAACCACTTTCAATATTCAAACTTTTGAGTTTTTGATATTCCCGACACCAGCAAGATTGATCCATAAGCTCTATGTAGTACTTTTTTATTTGGTAGACTAGGAAAGAGTTCCTGAAGATATAACATTTATAAAACGATGCAAAAAACACCATGAATTCCCAAATTTCCATTAATCCAATTCAATTAACCACTTTCAATATTCAAACTTTTGAGTTTTTGATATTCCCGACACCAGCAAGATTGATCCATAAGCTCTATGTAGTACTTTTTTATTTGGTAGACTAGGAAAGAGTTCCTGGTGGATCTTCACTTTACTCAACAAGAGTTAGTTAGGATTCAGAGGTTAACATTGTTGAGATCAGTGTCTCGTCGGATAGTAAGCTGAAGTCTCGTAGGAAGACGAGTGAACTCAGCAACTCGTCTCGTTGAGTGTCGGTAGGCAACTACTATTGGTAGCATTATTATTTATTTGAAAGTGAACAGTTTTCAGTGTGTGAAAGCATTCTGAACTATTGTTAATTACGACACTGATACTACTACCCTCGTAACTTGGATGTGGATGAAATAAAAGAGTTTCGTTTTTAGTTCAAAAAAGTATGTTAGGTTTATGGGCTCAGTCAGTCTCTAAATAAACAAAAGAAATACAACAGAAGTCTGAAAGTAAAATCCATGGGATGTTAGATTCCAAAGACATGGAGCTGAGCTGTGTAGAAGTCTAATTGCAATTGTCGGGTTTTGTTCGGTTTAGATTAGACATGACAGTATCAGTTATGTCAAAAGTCTTGGTCGGCTGATTGCTTTATTATCATATCAAAAACGAAAGATAGGCTACTGGCTCCTTAGGTTTCAAGAAAATTCACTATTTCAAGCGGCTTGATGCATATATTTTTAAGAATTTTACAAAAGTATATAAGCCGCCTGTATGAAAGTATTCACAAAATATGAGCCGTTCTGGAACATGGCTATGGTTGACGATTCTTACGTGGCTATTGGCTAAGAAGACTTTTATTGGACCATAGCGCTCATGTCTGGTTTATTTTAATAGCTCATTCGGCATGTCAGCCGTTGAAAAGCCGGCTTAGGCGACATCTGCCGCGAATTCAAGAATCTAGGAATACATTGAGCGAGTCCAGCAAAGCTTAAGAATTAATCGAAGAAAGTTTTTCATCAAAAGACTATGTTTTAATATTAAGAAATGGTAAATAGGCTTATATTGGCCAGGCTAATATGTATTGTTGGGTTCTTAATTCAAGTTAATCCGTAATTCATTGGGAAACTAACATAATTTCAAGATTAATCATACAGGAATCCAAAAAAACTGCAGCTTAAATTTTAAAAATGGAATCCAATTCTGATCATGTCTATACATCCGACTTCTCAGCAATTGTGCAAAATAAGCCAACTGTGCCACTTAAAAATCGCAAACACTGCTTTTTTTCTTTCAGTCGGCCTTAATATTTATTTACAATATAAGCCTCAAACCTGTACAATATAGGGAGTTTAAATTTAATTTAAGCTGTCACATTACTAGTTGTAGTTTCTGCTTTATAATATAAGTGATTTTTAATAATAATAATTTTTATAAAAATAAGGTGTCCATTCGTCAGAGGCACCTATGATGTGATCACTTTTCAGACATCAGACCGGCCTAAATTGAAGACTTCTGACATGTTAGTAACAAATGATAGGCCGACATGTCAGCCGTGGTCCAATAAAAGCCATCTCAGCCATCAGCCGCGTGAAAATCATCAACCATAGCCACGTTTATAGCACGACTTATATGTTCATACAGCGACTTGATTTTTTTTGTAAAATTCCACAAAATATAAGCCTCAAGCCGTTTAAAATTGCGATTTTTTTTTTAATTTCAATAAATATTATTATAAATAATATGATATCGTGATGGAATTAATCAAAATATTGAAAGAATTAAAAATGTACTTTTTTTTTATTTTTTACGGATTTGTCAGTCTTTATTGGAACCGCTACAAATCCTTCAGAAATTTCTTTGGACATTCGGGGTCAAGGTTAGGGTCAATGTGCGAAATTTCGCTAGCTAGTATATAAAAAATCGCAAGAAGTATCAAACCTTTCTAAATACTAAGTACGTGTTCTCTTTAATATAAAATTGTTCTCTTTTATATTAAATACTAAAAACCCCGTCGACTCTCAATAAAATTAATTTATATAAAATAAATCCTAAAACCAAACATCAAAAAATGAAAAAAGAAAATAATCCCAAAAAATACCCACTGTCCACAAAGCAAGTCGTTTGTTAATTCCATTTGTAGTGCAGTGATACACCAGTTAAAAGTGATGTATAGCCTGTACAATGGTGTAATGTATTGTCATATCATACAATCAGCAACCAAGAACACAGCTACTCTATATACTATACCATCCACACAGAGCCCCCTCTTGATTCACAGCCATTTCATTAATGTTATTGTGTTTTTTCTACTCTTCTATTCATTTTTTGTCTCATTGTCATCCATTCCATAACCATGAACCATACCCCATGATTCATCATCATCCCCACCCTGGATTTTATATCGTACAATGTACTGTTACTGTACACTAATAACAACTTCATATCATCGCAAAACGTTGTTGTAATTCCAAAGGAGTACCTTTAGCCATACCTTTTGCAGATTCTTGGCAGAGTGCCGAGCGTATATCAGTGACTGGTGCACAGACCGTTGTGAATATACAAAATTTACGTCCTGCCAAAGCATATCATATACGAATGTCAGCTGAAAATAAATTAGGTGCATCTGAATATTCTGAAGTGGTACAAGTTACAACTCTTGAAGAAGTGCCATCCGGTCCCCCACTGAACGTACGTGCCGAACCGAAAAGCTCCACTGAAATAACGGTGGTGTGGGAGGCTCCCGACCGAGATCACTGGAATGGTATTCTACTGGGATATTATGTTGGTTTCCAGATTTCCACGTCACCTGAAGATAAAGAGGTGAATCCGACCCAGGGATTCGCTTTCAAAACCGTCGAAGTTCGTTCACATTTCGGTGGTGAAACCGTGCTGAGCAACTTGAAAAAGTACTCACAATACCATTTGATTGTTCAGGCTTACACGAGTCAAGGAAGTGGACCACCATCCAAGGAGATTGCTGTGCAAACGTTGGAAGATGGTAAAGTTGATTGTTTCTCTTTTTTTCTCATATGTGTATTTCATCTTTTGTGAATTTAGTGCCGTCATCACCACCCGAAAGCCCGCAGTGCGACGTTCTTGGTTCTACATCTATTTATATTACGTGGTCACCACCAGATGTCGATGGACAAAACGGCAAAATAAGAGGATACAAAGTGTTTTACATATCTGTCGATGATTTGTATGGTAAGTTTCTTGTTATATTTTTTCAATAGAATTTTTTCGTGCAGTTTTTATTTTGAATATTTTATGGGCGATTGAGATTATTTTGTGGAAGATGAATTCATTGAGAAGTTTTGGGTTAGTTTATGGAATAAATTGTGTTTTAAAGCGGTCTGACAAGAAGCTTTAATGGTGTTTAATTTAGATTTTCCATTTAAATTCCTCTTAAACACTTAAACAAAACCAGGGTTAGAAATTTTCAAATACATGAAAATCACACAAAATAGTTGAAAAATGAATGAAACCAAAAAATCATCGTATAATAAAAGCCCTACATGCGAAGATACCAACAAGACTCTATAAACTCTAGTCAAATAAGGAAGAAAAAAAATGTACGCTAAGCAATGACAATTTACGTTCATGAATTCAAAGAAATGATAGTATTTTCAGATTTTACACCAGGTGGCACTAGTGACCAAGTTCTGAAACTATGACCAAATAAAGTTATCAAAGTCAATGGAGAAATTATAATTCATAAAAAGCCTACTAAGGAGCGTAGTTCATAAAAAAAAAATGAAAAGAAACATTTATCCGAAGGGTGTGAAAATTCTTCAGTCTTTGAAATAAAATATTTACATTTTGAGTTGGATTTTTGGAGTTCTCAAAACATTTCCTAACATTCAAATAAATAGAATTTTGACACACTTCCAAAGGTACAACATTTTCAAACTCATTTGCTATAATAGCCCTGAAAACGAATGTAATATAAAATCAAAATAAACTCTCATTAAAAAAAACTCCGTTTTACAAATAAACTTTTATTAATTGCTGACTAAAAAACAAAAAATTAATTTAAACTTAAAGTTCTTTTATATAAATAAATAACTACGTTGATTAATAAAAGTTTTGATGATGAAGTGATGTTGAATTCAATCATTTTTATAATTCAACATTTTGTGTATAGTATCTATAGCAATTTTCTTTGTAGTTAGATATTCATACTTAATTTATAATTTTAATGACCAAAGAAATCAAGTATTTAACTGGAAATCATCAAAACTTTCATAAATCAACGTAATTATTTATTTATATAATAGAACTNAATCATTTTTATAATTCAACATTTTGTGTATAGTATCTATAGCAATTTTCTTTGTAGTTAGATATTCATACTTAATTTATAATTTTAATGACCAAAGAAATCAAGTATTTAACTGGAAATCATC
>JXPG01046913.1:467-11676 GCA_001015175.1 Megaselia abdita | reverse complement strand
CTTCTTTTCTAAGAAAAGAACAAAATAAGAAAAATTAAGACTTCTTAAAGAAGTTGTGTGTTTACTGGGATCTTAAGTTTTCCGTCCAACGATACCCATATTGTGAAAAGAATTTTGTTTCCACGCAATCATTTCTGGAATCTTGGAATATATTCCAATCCTAGAAATCGGTTTCGCATCAATTTTCCGACTCCTCTTTAGCTTCCCCGTCCGACGATACCCATATTAGCTATGTTCTAAAGTGGAATACCATGAAGAAACAGAAAACAACTAAATTTCCAGACCTTACGTTTATGCTTAAAACGTAACGTAAACTTCACGAAAAGTAGCCTACGACCTGTTCAAAATTTCAAGGAACACATCCTACAAATTTGGTCGAAATCGGATAATCCCTATAGATTTGTATAAGGAACAAACATACAAACCAACAAAACTGAAACCACCTGAAACCTTTCCTCGACAACATCATTGGAGAATATATGCAAATGTGGCTTCAGACCCGCAAAATCTACCTCTGTCCAGATCTACATTGATTTTAAACAAGCGTACGACAGTATTGTTAGATACTACAGTTATACAGTTGACTCTATCAGACACCAAAAGTGCATCAAAGAAGGCATCGCAACCTTTTACTACAATAAAACGTTTTCGACAAGTAGATGTCAAGTGACATCATCACGAAATCGATTCATATGCGAATGAAATGCGGAATTTGAGAACTTTGAGAAAATTCTCAGGAACTTTGCTTTTGTTCATAGACGCATAAGACATAGAGTTCCATTTCGGGTCAGGATTTAATAACTAATGAATGAAGGTTTACCTGGACGAAGAAGATCTTATTGAGTGAATCCAGTATGAAATCGAGGATTATGCGGAACTAGTTATTGGTATCTCCAAGAGTTTCCTTTTGGAATTCGAGAAAACCATGAAGGATCTAAGATCGACGGGAGCTGAAGTAGAGGAAGATGATGCAGTTTGTCAATTACTTGTGACTTTGCCTAAGACATTTGTCACCGTTGTGATAACACTAGAAAGAGTCGGATGATGGATTTCCAGACTAAGTGTAGGAATGAAGGTCACAAGAAGCCAAAGTCTTCGGAAAATGATGACAAGGCAAGGATAGCAAGACAAAAGCTCATCTTGCGAGTAATGGTGGGAATGAATGTCAAAATCCGATCCGAATTGCCTTCAATTTGTTTTTTATTTGTGGCCACCATCTTTAGCAATATTTCACTTGTTGTGACTTTTGTTGTGTGAATTAGCTTTTTGTTTGTTCAGAAAGAATGCTATGAAATATATTTCTTTCGGAACTGCTTACCTTCATAGTCATCAATTCCAGCTTACACTAAATTCTTCATTCCATAAAAAAAACTTTTTTTATAAATATTTCAATTATGGAATTACTATTACATGGAGTGTTAATGTCTACAGCCCTCTTACTAGTCACTTTATAGAACTCCTACTCCATTGATAAAATAATCCCTATGGTATAACCTTCATAAACATAGTCACCAAATATTTTAACCAAATTCCCAAAATTCACTTCTTTTCAAATTCAACCCAACATCCTCCTCCATTTCCTAAATTGTTAACGCAAAACTAGAAAACAATGTGATAGAACAGGACAAACTTCTGTTCTGTTTTGTTGGAAACCAAAATTATGAGCTTTCTCGTAAATTCTCATAATATCACATGTTATGGTCTGGTAAACTACCACGAATGTTTGTAATTGTTATGAGATCTTTAGTTTTATTGTTATTGTGGTCCATATACGTTTTCGTGTAGATCCACTCGTTGATGCATCCAGGACACGCATATGGTACATTGTTTACACGCAACTGGGACACTTTTATATTGTTCTATAATCTTTCTTAATGGATTTATATTGCCTTCCTGAATGGTAATGGGTGGTAATTATTTTATATATACCTCATTTTTTTTTGTTAAGGTCTTATGAGGATTGAATACTATTGTGGGTTTGGAAATGTATTATCATAGCAATCTATTGATGGAAGAATGAAGGATGTCTTTTACAAGGAGGACTCACTTACACACTAAAATGGTGACAAGAAACATGAAGTTTTTAAGACTGCTTTAGTACATCCTAGTGATAGAAATTTTAACGAGATCTCAATCAAAAAAATTATATTACTGTTAAAAGGATGTTTGTATTAAGGAACTTCCTGCAGTGATTTCATTTGAGTCTGACTTGTGGGGAGTGAGTATTTCTTGGGATATACACAATACACAAAGTTTATCGGTTTTCGAGAGGAAGATTCTTCGTATGATCTTCGGACCCATACCAGAAAACGGCGAGTGGCGAATACGGTATAACCAAGAACTATACCAACATGAAGACGTTGTTAAAAAGATCCGCACAAAATGTCTTAGATGTGGTGAGGCTGAATGACGACCTATCAGCTAAGCAAGTATTCGAGAAGAAGCCGGGAGGAGGAAGCAGACGAGGCTGACAACGAACAAGATGGGTAGACCTGGTCCAGAGAGACGCAGAATAACTACGTATTCCCACATGGAGAAGAACAGCTAGATCCAGAGACAGATGGTCGAGGTTAATATATTCAGCGGAATCTACTTAAGTTTCGTCGCTAGATATGTATGTATACACATATAACGAAAATGCTGAGAGACGTAATTGTCAATACTAGACACTTTAGGAATTGATGTTCCAAATACTAATAATCCTAAAATCCATATTCAAGTAATCCAAACAAATCCTGAAAGAACAAATATCATCACAAACTACATTCTGTTTCTATCAGGGATAAAGAGTAATCTATATCAACATATTGCATCCAACAAATAACCCTCAAAATATGAGAGTTCAAACCTTGATGTCATGTCATCAAGCAAATAACTTTAAACTATATGAAAACCGAATAGAAAATATCGAGCAATTAACAATAAATGAAACAACAAACACTCACCAAATCCCTTCCAGAGCTAACATAGCTCTCTAAAGGACTGCATGGTCGTAATTTCTGTCCACCGATTGCCGTGTGATCACACAATTTTGGTGTTTCATAATCATAAATTTCCAACATTAACTTCCTTTTGCTTTTGCTTCCTCGTTCGTTTATCTGTTGGATGTATTCCATATCCAAATCCTGGTCTGATGATGATGGTTTGTTGCGGTCACCTCCACCACCTCCTCCTCCCCGATTTCTACCCCTGTTCGATTTATCAAATCTACTGTTGGCAATATAATTGAAACTCTCTTTAACACCGGACACTAGGCCTGACCCACCACCGTTGGGGTTCTTCTGGAAATAACCACCATATTTATTCTCCTGATTGAATACACTCGATTGTGTCGGTCCATAGATGTACGTATCAACTGGATTCCATGCATTATCAATATTAACTCGTATACTCTTTCCGTACTTAGGATTCTGTGGACTGTAGTAGTAGTTGCCTCCGTAGCTGTTGTTCACATTGTTGTTACTATTGATAACGTTTTGTAGTGGTTGTTTGCCTCCTTGTTGCTGCAACTGTAGATGTCCTACGGTGGACGACGATGCAGATGACGGAGATGATGTGGTTGCTTGTTTTATCGGTACATATGTTCCATAACTGTCCCACATCCGTAATCTGGTTATGTAGGGGGGTAAATCAGCCTACGTGTAATGTAACAGAATAGAGCAAGATGTTCATGAAAGAAAAGAACAAAAGAAAAGTTGAATATAAAACCAGACAAATAAAAAAGAAAAACGAAAAGTTTGTAATTGTCACAGTTTGTAGTGTTTTAACTGACTCCGTTTCTTTCTTTATATAGTTATTGAAATAGGAGCTGCTTTGCAGATACATTTCTTTCCACTTTTCTTCTCTTTTCAGTTCAGGAGCTTGTTAGCCTTTGTGCTCAATTTTTATGATACAGGGCTGGAATTTCAAAGACCTTGTTATTTTCTATTACTTTTGTTTTCTTATTTCTATAAATGGATTGGATCGATTTGAATTTAAATTGACTCTTTGGAAGGATTTGATTGATGTAGGATGTTAAGACTTTGTGAGAATTGTTCCGAAAATTAGTTTCATTAACTATTTCGTTTGAGGTCATGGCACGGACAAAGCTGGGGACTTTGAGAATATCAAATATTATGAAATTCACAATTTGTTGCTTCAACGTGTGGTAAGAGACATACAAAACCATAGTTCTTCTTTACAGAATATGCGTTACTTTTAAACGCTACTTAGTTCAAGCTTATTGAGCTAAGCGGTGATGATGATGCGGTTCCGCAAAAGGTACGAATCTACAAGATATATAAGAGCGAAACGTGAAGCATTTAGTAAGGCAAGGAGAAGAACAACGAAACTTGAACGACTAAAAAAGCTACAGTTTCAGCGAAAAAACCTTGATAAACTTGGAAGTATTACGAGACAGGAATGAAGCTCGAAATTTCTACAAGAACATATAATAGTGTTCGAAGTAGCTTGACATAAGCTTACTAGTCATAATAGATCATTAACCATCATTTACTATGAAAATACATAGTATCAGTATGTAAGCATAACCACCAGGATGTGCTTCATCATTAAATATACATAGTAAGAGCTACACAGAGTGAAAGTTAATGAGAAACATACACAGAAGAAACATCAAAGAAGAGGTTATTATACGATGCGAGGTGTATTTTTGAGAGCTCCTCAATGGTGAAAATACTTATCAAGAAAATGAAAACTAAGCAGTTGACGATAACTTCACTCAGCGGAAGAACTTACGGCAATCCAAAGTCTGAAAAACCACAGAAGCTCAGGTTCTGATGGCATCACTGCAGAGTTATTGAAAGCAGCTGTCGAAATCTTCGTCAATTACTTCCATCTTCTAATATCCCATATTTGGAGAGAGGAAAAAATATCTAATTACTGGAATGAGAGTTTCATCTGGCCTATCTTCAAGGAAGGAGACAACTGCTCGAACTTGAGATGTATAAGTTTACTATATCGTATACGTATGTATAAGTTTACTATATATGGGAAAGTCTACACCTGATCGTAGATCGTAACGTAATGTTATAAAATGAAGCCTATCTTCGTCTTTTTTCAAATGTGTCCATATTTCCCAAAATCCTACCCAAAAATATCAATATCATACAGAAGTGCACTGTCTTTAGTTAATTCATCAGAAACGTAACGTAGGCCTTAATTTATCGTTACAAGTAGTAACACCACTTCCAAAGATGAACATATAAAGATACTATATAGATACTATAAAGTAGTAAATATCCAATAGATAATTCACTAAAAACGTAAGTCTTCACGTTACGTTATGAAAAGAGATCTATCAAATGTGCCAATGCCCAGTAAATGTCATTTCTTTAAGATTTCCAAAAGAAGTCTTTTCTAAGGAAAAGAAGTCTAAAAGAAATTTTATTTCGTCGAAAAACTATTTTAAGAAATCTTAAGATTAAAGTTTTCTCTCGTAATTAAAAACCTTAATGAGGGACACTTTTAATTAAAAACAAATTCAAGTAGGCTGTGAAATTCAATTTTTTTTTTTTTATTTTTGTAAAATGTTTATTCAAATATATAACCCACACACGAAATATGTACTCTACACAAATAATATGTACTCTATACTAATATCGATGACAAAAACGGAAAAGCAACATCGAATCTCTAAGGTCTAGAGATACGGCAAACTCGTACGCGAATAAAGTTGAGGAAGAGATATGGAAAGTCCGGAGCGTGACTGTTCAACGGAGACACAAGAGAGCCCTTCGGCACCAGAAAACCCGGACCATCTTCTTCACTTCACCAGATCAGAGCGGCTATAGAAAATTTGTAGCGTAACAAGAGCCTTGGATCCGATGGAATTCAGGCGGAACTCATTAAAAGCGCTGAAGAGAGCTTTGTGGAACATCTGCGTTAGCTTTTTCAAAAATATTGTCAACTCTGCAACTACCATCTTCAACATATGTAGAAATAAAATCCTATATGAGTAAGTAAGACTCTTACATCAGTAATAAAAACTCCCACAACTGTAGGTATAATATCATACATGAGTAAGTAAAACTTCCACATCTGTAGGAAAAATATCCCACATGAATAAANGATTAAGTAAGACTCCCAAATCTACAGGAAGAAAATCCTACATGAGTAAGTAAAACTTCCACATCAACAGGAAGAAAATCCTATATGATTAAGTAAGACTCCCAAATCTACAGGAAGAAAATCCTACATGAGTAAGTAAAACTTCCACATCAACAGGAAGAAAATCCTATATGATTAAGTAAGACTCCCAAATCTACAGGAAGAAAATCCTACATGAGTAAGTAAAACTTCCACATCAACAGGAAGAAAATCCTATATGATTAAGTAAGACTCCCAAATCTACAGGAAGAAAATCCTACATGAGTAAGTAAAACTTCCACATCAACAGGAAGAAAATCCTATATGATTAAGTAAGACTCCCAAATCTACAGGAAGAAAATCCTACATGAGTAAGTAAAACTTCCACATCAACAGGAAGAAAATCCTATATGATTAAGTAAGACTCCCACATCTACAGGAAGAAAATCCTACATGAGTAAGTAAAACTTCCACATCAACAGGAAGAAAATCCTATATGATTAAGTAAGACTCCCACATCTACAGGAAGAAAATCCTACATGAGTAAGTAAAACTTCCACATCAACAGGAAGAAAATCCTATATGATTAAGTAAGACTCCCACATCTACAGGAAGAAAATCCTACATGAGTAAGTAAAACTTCCACATCAACAGGAAGAAAATCCTATATGATTAAGTAAGACTCCCACATCTACAGGAAGAAAATCCTACATGAGTAAGTAAAACTTCCACATCAACAGGAAGAAAATCCTATATGATTAAGTAAGACTCCCACATCTACAGGAAGAAAATCCTACATGAGTAAGTAAAACTTCCACATCAACAGGAAGAAAATCCTATATGATTAAGTAAGACTCCCACATCTACAGGAAGAAAATCCTACATGAGTAAGTAAAACTTCCACATCAACAGGAAGAAAATCCTATATGATTAAGTAAGACTCCCACATCTACAGGAAGAAAATCCTACATGAGTAAGTAAAACTTCCACATCAACAGGAAGAAAATCCTATATGATTAAGTAAGACTCCCACATCTACAGGAAGAAAATCCTACATGAGTAAGTAAGACTTCCACATCTGTAGGAAAAATATCCTATACATGAGTAAGTAAAACTCATACATCAGGAAAAACTCCTACATCTGTAGGAAAAATATCCCACATGAATAAATAAAACTCCCACATCTATAGGAAAAAACTCCTACGTCTGTAGAAAAAATATCCCACATGAATAAGTAAAACTCCCACATCTATAGGAAAAAACTCCTACATGAGTAAGTAAACCTCTTACAACATTATTAAATAAAACTCTTACATCAGTAAGAAAAACTCCCACATCTGTGGGAAGAAACTCCTACATCTGTAGAAAAAATATCCCACATGAATAAGTAAAACTCCCACATCTATAGGAAAAAACTCCTACATGAGTAAGTAAAACTCGTACATCTGTAGGAAGAAAATCCTACATGAGTAAGTAAAACTTCCACATCAACAGGAAGAAAATCCTATATGATTAAGTAAGACTCCCACATCTACAGGAAGAAAATCCTACATGAGTAAGTAAGACTTCCACATCTGTAGGAAAAATATCCTATACATGAGTAAGTAAAACTCATACATCAGGAAAAAGGTAGAATATAGGCCAACAGAACACTGTACACGCTCCACAGAGTTCTAAGGTCAAAATTTATTTCTCGCAACATCAAGCTGAGGATCTACAAGACTCTCATCGTACCGGCCCTGATATATGGATATGTAAAAGGACAAAGATGGAAAGCTGATTTCAGGCAAAAGAGAGGTTTTTCAACAGTGGGAATAGTGTTTTCCTCAACGGTGAAAACAGAGCGAATTAACAAGTAACTGAAAAGACTGAAAAACCGCACAGGTTCTGATGTCATCACTACAAAGTTATACAAAGAAGCTGGCGATACCATCAACTAATAATGTAGATCAGGCACGAGGAAAAAATATCTCCAAGAAATGAGACAAACACAACTGCTCGAACTAGAGAGGTATAAGTCTACAAAATCATATCTTCAAACACATCTGTAATTTGTTCCTACAAATAGGGTTCGGAGATCAACATCACAACAACGAGTTTTTGCTCTAATACATTGTTAAAAGTCAACCTAGACTTTCTCTGGACGAGAAAATCATCCATATTTTGTCTTCGACGAATTAATTGTCGAACAAGACAATGTCATCACTTTCGAGTCATCAATGTGTTTGAAACTTGGGTGATACGCATACGTTATCATATTGATATCATCACGATATGGTGCGGATCAACTGAAGACAAAAACTGAGACAATTATTTCAAATGTTGTGTGATAAAAATCAACTGTTGAATCATTTTCGAATGAGGAAGATGAAATGGAAAACGCAAAGCCCAATATCCCAACAGCTATTAGAAAGCTCATAACCCTAAAATCTCATCAAATTATTGATGGATGACTGAAAACACAAACCAAACAAAGTCAAGGAAGAAACAGTTGGTAGAATAGTAGAAAAGCCCAGAGAGATCCACTCCTGTCATTCCCAGAATGACACTAAATAATAAATGCAGAAAATGAAACTTCTGGCAGTGAATACAAATGTTGTTGGTGGAGCATCAGCTCCTACATGAATCCAATTCGAGAAGGATACGATGAAGAATAAGATGGTTTTTTTGTTCACTGCTCAGTTCGTGTTCCTGTTCTGTTCCTGTTCACTCCTTTCTATTGTTTACTCACCCTGCCAAGTGTATTATTATCATGTATGGCTTGCTGTAGTATCTGGAGATTGAAACTTGTAAATGATAACCAAATCAGGTCACCAGGATATCCATGGAAATGGTATGTGCATGTTGTGTTCGGAGGCAACGTATGCCTTGGACTATAAATCTTTCCCATTCTCCCACGTCGTGAAAACAAAACATCATCTGCAATTGTAAAAAAAATGGAAATTGTTAGTTTGGGTCTTTGTTCTTGTAGTTTTGGGTTTGTGTGTGTTTTGATGATTAAATTGTGGATAGTTTATTGAGGTAATCCATTGGTCCATTCTGCCAACCACAAACAACATCATAATTCAATTGAGATTTCAGACAACATGACTGCCAGAGTGGTTGGTAAATAGGATTTGTAGAGAGTTTTGTTGACAGATATAATTCTCGGCTAATGAAAGTAGTTTTTGGTGATAAGGTCTAGGGTTTTTGTTTATTTTATTATGAGAATTAGGATTTTGATTTTACTGTTTTTTATAAGCTTCTTAGGGTTTTATTTTAAGCGATTGTAGTATAATTTTATGAAGTTTGAAATTTGTAGTTATTTTAAGTTTTTAAATTACTTAATTTTCTTATATCAATATAAATAAATTAAAATTTAAAGTCAAAGTAATAAAATCTAACGAGAAACTAAAATATTATTTAATTGATTAATTAAAAAATAACCAGTAGGCATTTTTACCACATTTGTAAGTAATTTCCCCACATCATTTGAAGTGTAGGAGTTTCTCCTGTTATTTCAACATCAAGAGCAGCCTAAAAAATGTTTTCTGATAAAAGAAAGCTTGTAAATAGACTTATCCAGCTTCTGAAAAACAAGAAGCTTACTTTGTTTGACAATATCCGGAATGGCGGCCTGAAGATTATTGATCACATACAACATATCATAAGCAATCGAGAATTGCGACAAGACCAGGTAAATCAACAACTGATTAGATTTTCAGCATCGTTAGAAACGCTCTCTTCACATCAATGAAATCGTTTGGAATACCTAGCAGGTTCGCGACTCCAAGACCCATCACGCACTAATGCACTCATTCATTTAATCATTCACGAACTCCCACTCACTCATCTGATCCAAACACGCAATCAAAAACTCTTCAACTCACTCACTTACCTCCCTAATCTATACTTTCAAAGAATCTGCGACCCTTCACTCACTTTATACATTAATTTATCTATCTACGTACTTCCGATCACTCAAAACCTCCCACTCACTTCATACTTTCCTCATACACGCACCACTCATACAATGACTCATCCATACTCAAAAAGTCTACATCATTCAGTCACGTAATTCATATGTACACTTCACGAATTCGACTTCTGCAGTAGAAAGACGACGGATTGTTTTTTCGATCTCCAAGATTCACATCCGGAAGCTGCCTGGAAAACAAATCCAGCGACAGGCTTTCTCTCGTTTAAATCACCAGCTTAGTCTGAATCGAAGTAACCAATTATTTTATTAGACGTGTGTTTTTCGAAGTCCCTTTGATATGGTTTAACGAACCGCTCCCTCTGTTGATTCAAAATCTACCAATCGTCTTCCTCCAGTTCGGTCGGTCTACAGTGCCATCGAAAATTCTTCCTTCCTCACATCCTGCAGAAGTTTCATTTTGATGCTATCACCTGTCTTAGCCTAGCAAGCAAAATGTTTCCAGCCCATTCCTCTGGTATGTTGAATGCGATCCCATTAACATTTGAGCAGTAGGAACAATCGAGACAACAGAAGAATTTTTAGATTTTTTTAGAAAGTTATCAGACTAGTGCAAAACTGCCAGATAAGATCTGAAAGGTAATTTTCCAAAAAAAAAAAAAAAAAACAATATTTTTGTTATCAAAAAGATTTCAGATATTCCTTCTGATTCGATAAAACCAAACATGAAGAAAATATGAAGAGAAACCTATGAAAAATGTCAATTTGAAACTCAATTTTTTTCTTTCTGAGGAAAAAATATTCACAATTTTTTATCAAAAGTATCTGATGTTTGGTTTTCTTGACTAATTGCCAATTTGAATCTGAACATTTTTTCGTTCTGAAGAAAAATTATTGACAATTTTTCATCAACCTTTCAAAAATGAAATGAATTTCTTTTAAACCATCCAAAAACGGCCCCTCAAATCGAGTATCTGACTAGTGCAAAACTGTCAGATAGAATCAGAAGAGTAATTTTCCCCAAAAAAAGTAAAAAACAATATTGTTTGATAGAATAGGTTTCACATAATCCTTCTGAGTTAAGGAAAATCAGAAACTTATCATTTTTATAAAAGTTAATGAAAAACAGTCAATATTTTTTTCTCAAAACGAAAAATTTTGTTATTTAAATTAACATTTTTCATCAACTTTTCTTCATATTTTCGA
>JXPG01046847.1:1765-14243 GCA_001015175.1 Megaselia abdita | reverse complement strand
AAACAAATTCAAGAAGCGGATCAAAATTCGAAGCAGTTTTTCGTGCTGAAGCTAAGAAATAATCAAATTCTAACTCAGAAAGAGTGCAAGCCATGTTCCAATTCAAAACCAAACAATATATTTCCTCAACATGTACCTTCTTTTCCTGCGTCAATGTCTCATAACCAGACAACTTATAAAAAACTAAAGAAAAAGTTTGATTGAGAAATTTAAATTTTGATTTGTTTTCATGATTAGGAAAACGAACGAGAAAGCGACGCTCTTTGAAAACTCAATCATAATTCGTGGAAGGGATTCTGTCTTTCTTCCCATTCCCTTTTTTCTTTTGTCACACGACGAAGAATCTTAATCGACTTTATAAAGTTTGTCGCCTTATAGAACAGTCCTTCCCTTCAGACAGAATGAACAAAAAGATATGGTAATTTCTTGTGGTTAATTTCAATTTATATTTGCTAGTTCAAAAGACTTCATAGATAGTTACCTACCCACAGGTTTGAGGAATTAGATTTGTTTTCGTTCTACAGCTTGGAATTCAATTTACTCTTAAATATGTTAGGAATCACTTTAAAAGGGTGACCAACGAGGGAGAAAAATGCTCTAAATTCATTCAGAAAAATATACCTCATGTCTTTTCAAACGGAGCTCATTCATGAATAAATTTTCATCCTTATGTTTCGAAAATCAAACATGAAACATTCTTACTCTTTACTGTCCAGAGACCAACGGATGACAAAATGTAACCAACCAATCGTCTACCTAGACGTTTAGAAATTATATTCCTTTCGAATGAATTCACAATTTCATTGAACATCTTTTATGTATTTAGAGTAAAAGTTGCACAATGGGACTTAAGAAGTATTTATTTTTATTATATGATATTATTATTTATAAGAATAAAAATGGTCCTTCGAGACGAGCGGAATTAAAATTCTCGATTTTGAAAATTAAGTTTGAGTTTTAACACAGCGAAGAATTGAACAAATTAAGTCTNATTTAGAGTAAAAGTTGCACAATGGGACTTAAGAAGTATTTATTTTTATTATATGATATTATTATTTATAAGAATAAAAATGGTCCTTCGAGACGAGCGGAATTAAAATTCTCGATTTTGAAAATTAAGTTTGAGTTTTAACACAGCGAAGAATTGAACAAATTAAGTCTAATTCTTATTTGTTAGGTTGAAATTTGATTATCTAAGAATTGATATATTCTTGGGGAAGAAATGGTCCTTCGAGCCGAGCGGAATTCTCGAGTAAAAGTCTTATCCTTATTCCGAAATTTGTTCGGTTTTGTTCGGATAAGCTATGATTTAATATTTATTATATTAATGTGAAAAAAATTTAAGAATTCNTAATTCTTATTTGTTAGGTTGAAATTTGATTAAGAATTANAATTAAGTCTAATTCTTATTTGTTAGGTTGAAATTTGATTATCTAAGAATTGATATATTCTTGGGGAAGAAATGGTCCTTCGAGCCGAGCGGAATTCTCGAGTAAAAGTCTTATCCTTATTCCGAAATTTGTTCGGTTTTGTTCGGATAAGCTATGATTTAATATTTATTATATTAATGTGAAAAAAATTTAAGAATTCAAAAAAAATGGTCCTTCGAGCCGAGACTAAGGTTTTGTTCTGATCAGCTCTGATTTAAATAAAATATATATATTAAATTGATGTGAAGAATTTGTAAAAATTCAAAAAAATGNGGTCCTTCGAGCCGAGACTAAGGTTTTGTTCTGATCAGCTCTGATTTAAATAAAATATATATATTAAATTGGTGTCCTCGAGCCGTGTCCCTCGAGCCGTGCGAAATGAAAACTCTCGATTTTTTGTTTAATTTTGTGTTTTGACACAACGAAGATTTTTTTAAATTTAGCTGAATAAAAGTCTTATTCTTATTTGTTCGGTTAAACTTTCATTATTAAGGAATTTATATATTCTTTAAAAAAAAAACGTTTAAAGATTTAAAAAAATGGTCCTTCGAGTCCCGCGGAATTTAAATTCTCGAGTAAAAGTCTAATTCTTGTTCCATAAATTGTAAGGTTTTGTTCTGATCAGCTGTGATTTAAAATATATATATTTTAAATTGCTGTGAAAAAATATGTAAGAATTATAAAAAAATGGTCCTTCGAGCCGAGCGGAGTAAAAACTCTCAATTTTTTGTTTAACTTTAACGATACAACGAAGAATTTTTNTCCATAAATTGTAAGGTTTTGTTCTGATCAGCTGTGATTTAAAATATATATATTTTAAATTGCTGTGAAAAAATATGTAAGAATTATAAAAAAATGGTCCTTCGAGCCGAGCGGAGTAAAAACTCTCAATTTTTTGTTTAATTTTGTGTTTACGATACAACGAAGAATTTTTAAGATTGAGTCTAATTCTTATTTGTTCGGTTAAACTCTCATTATTAAGGAATTTATATATTCTTGTGAAAGAAACGGTCCTTCGAGCCGAGCGCATTTTTAATTCTCTAATAAAAGTCTTATTCCGAGCTTTGCTGGGGTTTTTTAGCTGCGATTTAAAAAATAAATATATTATATCAATTTTAAAAATTGAGCTTAGTAAAAATCTCATTCTTATTTGTTCGGTTGAACTTTGATTAGTAAAGAATTTATATATATTTTTGTAAAAAAATGGTCTTTCGAGCAGACATGAAATAAAATTCTCGAGTATAAGTCTAATTCTTATTCCGAACTTTGTCCGGATAAGCTCAAGAAAAATATATATATATATTAAATTGGTGTGAAGAATATGTAAGAATTATAAAAAATGGTCGTTCGAGCCGAGCGGAATGAAAACTCTCGATTTTTTGACAAAACTAAGAATTTTTAAAATTGAGCTGAGTAAAAAAGTCTTATTCTTATTTGTTCGGTTAAACTTTCATTATTAAGGAATTTATATATTCTTGTAAACAAAAAACGTTTAAAGATTAAAGAAAATGGTCCTTCGAGCCGAGCAGAATTCTCGAGTAAAAGTCTTATTCTTATTCCATAAATTGTAAGGTTTTGTTCTGATCAGCTCTGATTTAAAGAAAATATATATATTAAATTGGTGTGAAACATATTAAAGAATTAAAAAACAAGGTCCTTTGAGCAGAGCTAAATTTAATTTTTCGATTTTTTGTTTAATTTTGTGTTTACGATACAACGAAGAGTTTTTAAAATTGAGTCTAATTCTTATTTGTTCGGTTAAACTTTCACTATTAAGGAATTTAAATATTAAAAAAAAAAAAAAAGTTTAAAGATTAACGAAAATGGTCCTTTGAGTCCAGCGGAATTTAAATTCTCGAGTAAACGTATAATTCTTATTCCATAAATTGTAAGGTTTTGTTCTGATCAGCTCTGATTTAAAGAAAATATATATATTAAATTGGTGTGAAACATATTAAAGAATTAAAAAACAAGGTCCTTTGAGCAGAGCTAAATTTAATTTTTCGATTTTTTGTTTAATTTTGTGTTTACGATACAACGAAGAGTTTTTAAAATTGAGTCTAATTCTTATTTGTTCGGTTAAACTTTCACTATTAAGGAATTTAAATATTAAAAAAAAAAAAAAAGTTTAAAGATTAACGAAAATGGTCCTTTGAGTCCAGCGGAATTTAAATTCTCGAGTAAACGTATAATTCTTATTCCATAAATTGTAAGGTTTTGTTCTGATCAGCTCTGATTTAAAGAAAATATATATATTAAATTGGTGTGAAACATATTAAAGAATTAAAAAACAAGGTCCTTTGAGCAGAGCTAAATTTAATTTTTCGATTTTTTGTTTAATTTTGTGTTTACGATACAACGAAGAGTTTTTAAAATTGAGTCTAATTCTTATTTGTTCGGTTAAACTTTCACTATTAAGGAATTTAAATATTTAAAAAAAAAAAAAAAGTTTAAAGATTAACGAAAATGGTCCTTTGAGTCCAGCGGAATTTAAATTCTCGAGTAAACGTATAATTCTTATTCCATAAATTGTAAGGTTTTGTTCTGATCAGCTCTGATTTAAAGTAAATATATATATTAAATTGCTGTGAGGAATATGTATGAATTACAAAAAAATGGTCCTGCGAGCCGAGCCGAATGAAAATTCTCGATTTTTTGTATAATTCTGTGTGTTTTCTCAAATAGAGACGAGTAAAAGTCTAATTATTATTCCGAACACTGTCGAGTGTTGTTCAGTTTAGCCAATAAATCATTATTTCTCACTTTGAGTCCAAAAGAACCACAAAACCCTCTCAAACTACATTGAAACGTCCCTTCATACAAAAACACAAAATAATATCCTTTTGAAAAGAAAACCACTTTCTGAAAAGCATGTGTAAAAGAACATGTAGTACGAAAAGCTGGTAGCAACCTAGAGAGTGGTATTTACAAATTACCAAAGACAATTATCTAAAATCTTTTAGCCTTAGGTTTAAAAGGCACTTATGTCAATTTATGCATAATTTTTTCTGTGATGGTTATAGGCAAAAAGACTACGATCTGATGTGGTACTTCTTTGGGATGCGGGCAAGCAAGCAAGCAGCATCAGGTATAATGGCATGGCAGTCAAGCAAGCAGTCAAAGAAAGAGATCTACTGAACTGTACAAGTGGAAAGAAAATGTCGACGAAGAAGGAGAATAACAGTCAGTAGACGGTGGAGAATAAGTAGTAAGTCTTATTTTATTGCTTGAAACAGTCATTTAAGTCACTTAAAGTAATGTCAGACTATGCAAATGTTCCATTTATAACTTTTTAAATAGGAGAGCAGCCACAGCAGAGAGCTTCCCGTTTGGGTTTCTCCTCTCTTCTTTTTTATCAGCAAAATTGAACAACAAGGCAGAGGGCACATAGCAAAACATCTTTTCGAGTTTTTATTTTGCATGTGATGCATTTTGGCTATAATGTATGAAAAACAGGGATGGCGAGATATTTCTTTTCATGTGGTTGGATTCTATGGAGTCGGCTTTTTATTTGAATTAAAAAAAATATGGTTTTGTATAATTTTAAGAAGAATTGTTGCAGATATTCAGATATGTGACTTACAGTTGGAATATGCATTGTACATAGGCATACTATGAGGATTAGATAATCAATTCACCCAAAGGTGTATCAGTGGCATTAAGTAGCTTTGTTTAGTTTTCCCTGTCAGTGATGAGCTGAGACGAGGGTAGTACCTCCGACTCCCTCGAATATGCACTGAGGATCGAACTCGGAATCGTCAGAGTGAAAAGCGAGAGTACTAAACTTTTAGTATTAAACCACTAATATTAACATCCATAATTCTTTCAAGTTTTCTGATAAAAATATTATAAAATAAGAGTTACAAACTCAAAGTAAAACCATTAAAATTACACAAGTTTTTAAATTGAATTTAAATTTAGAAAAGTTCAATTTCAACTATTTTTGAGATTTCATTTTTGTTTAAAATTTTGGATAAACTTAAAAATTCTTAAAAAAGTGACATTTTTAAACACTAAATATTTTTCTTCGTATTTATTTGAAATCATTTAATAATTTTTTTAAACATTCCGTAAATTTAAAATTTTGTTATACATTTTTTTTTTTAAATTTTATTATTAATATTTACTACACATTGTTTTTAACTTAAACATTTATAAAACTAAATAACTTTGAGTAATTTTTGCAAAGAGGATGTCGTTAATCGCTTGAGATGGCATCCCCACCTTCATGAACTTTGTTCATCAACTAATAACCCAAATTTGGATCGAAGAGAAAATTCTAGAAGGCTGGAACGAAAGTGTCATCTGTTCTACCTTCAAGAAGGGAGACAAATATCTGTTCGAACTATAGACGTATAAGTCTACTCAACATTCCATACAAGCTGTTGTCCTCAATCATGATAGAAACACTAAAACCATCTTTGACTTCAAGCAACTCAACCGACCCTACTGAGAGAGACTATGAATCGGAGTAAAAATTCGGATATGCTGTCGGCCTAACTGCCTAAAACCTCCAATATTTAACAAAAAAAATAATCTAGTTAAATTATTAACATAACCAAAATATTTGAGATATGAGGAAACAAAAATTAAATAAAAAAAAAAAACATACTAAAGTAAATAATCATTTTAAATACAAAAGAGCTTTGAATGAATAATTAGTCCTGAACAAAAATCAATCTGAAAAAGACATTTCATAATAAAAATTACACAATATGTTTGAAATTCAACTAATAAATGAGAACCGCTGGCCATTGCTAAAAAGGCTGGCTATTCGCAAAACAATAAGGCCAATCTAACTTTACTTAGAACAAAACCATATTTGAATAAACTTGCAGTTTTAAAAAATCAAATGTATTTTAAAGATGCATCTACAAAGGAATATTTGAACTGGGTGAGTTTTTGATGTTTTTCTAATTAGTAATATTTTTCCAAGTTTTGTAGTTTGAAACAAAAAAAATCTTTTTTCAAAAAATTTATTTGTGGGTTTTCTGAAATTTGAAAAATATCATGAGTAGAAAAAGTTATATAAGAGAAGCGAAATCAAATAAAAACAAACAGATTTTTTGTTTATCTTAAAATTGTTGATATGGTATGGAAGTATCTGAAAATTCAAATATTCGAATCATCTTTTTAAGAAATAGAGCCTTACACATCTTTAATTTTGTTTTTGAAAAACTGTCTCACAGCACTGTTTCAATACTTTTTTATTTGACAACAAAAATTATTTTTTAAAGCTTTCTTTCAAAGATATTTTTAGCGCTAGATGTTTACAAGACATTTGAAGCCAGTTTCCAAGAAGTATTCTAGAATTTCTGAATTAGTATTTAAGACTTCATCAAAGCAGTGCTCAAAAGGTTTATAAAACATCTTGGCGCGGTTTTCAAAGACCTTTAAGAATGCGTCTGAAATATTTCTTCATTGTAACAGACAAGGCGTCACAAAATACTTGAAGCTGAAAACCCTGAAGCTGTTTTCTATACCTACAGGGTTCGTACAAGAAATGTAGAGGGTAAAATAAGCTTTTTTAAGCCCTAATTTTTCTTCAAAATAATCTCTACGTAATAATTAGTCTTTAAATTAAGAAGAACTCAGTAACAACTAAAATAATATAAAGATTAAAAAATTTATAGCAATTTAGAAGGTATATCTTTTGGGTTCACGTTTTCAGAAATAATAAAAAATTAAATATTAATTGTAGTATCCTTTTCCTTTTTTCAATATATTTTACAATTATTGCTCTTAAACAATTTCAAATCTCTTTATTTATCTTAATAATCATAATTTCAACAATTTTTAGAAATCCTTATAAAGAACATTTAAAAAAAAATTATTTTCAAAATTCTTCATTTTTGTTTACAGAATTTAAAAACTGTTCCTTACACATTTTTTAAAACTCAAATATTAAAGAATTTTGTAAAAACAACAATTTTAAATTTAGTAACAAGAAAATGGATTGAATATTTTTGACAATTCTAAAAAAACATTAAACAACATTTTAACTTCCAAAATCCATATAAAAATGAAGAGAAAAATCGAAATATTTTTGCTTACAAAATTTAGAAAATTAAACATTTTATTAAAATATAATAAAAACCTAATATTCTTAAAAAATTTTGAGTTTTTTTTAAAGAAATTTACATTTTAAAAATATTTTGTATTTTAGTGTCTACATTTTAGGATATTTAAAACTTTCAAAATCCATATAAAATTTAAACAAATTCTTTTCTATAGTTTTAATTTGCAATTGATTCTAAATTTTGTAAGTATTTTTTTTTTGTTTTTACAAAATTTTAAAACTTAAATATAAAAACATACAAATTTTGTTTGTTTTTACAAAATTTTAAAACTTTAATATAAAAACATACAAATTTAGTAATTTATATATTCATCAAAACTCAAATATTAAAACATTTTAAACCTTACATTCGAAATTAAAATTCAAAATCCGTTTAAAATTTAAAAAAAAAATCTAAATAAACAAAAATTTAAATTTAAAAAACAAATATTTTTGAAGATTATGAATTTTGTATAACTTTAATTTGGAATTTATGCTAAATTTTATAAGATTTTTTTCCTCAAAACTCTTGTTCTTTATTCATTTTGTAAAACTGTAAAACGTTATTTAATATTTTTTTAAAAAGAAATACAAAGGATTCTTTTTTTTTTTTTTGTAAAGCAAAAAATATTTTAATTTTATTTTTAAAAAAATGTTTGAAATTTTCAAAGAAAAAATATTCAAATGCCTTACAAAATGTTAAATCCAAGTCCAAAGTAATCAAATATTTTGATTCAAAATTGTGAGAATATCTTATATTTTGTTAATACTTACAATAAAAAAAAAATAATTTAATTTAAATATATATATTTATTTTATTAACTTTTGGTTTATATAATTAATATTTTTTATGATCAAATTCTGAAAAATTCTAATTCTGGCATATATACTTTCTATAAAAACTTATTTTTTTCCGAAAGAACGTTTTTTCTAACAATCTTGAATTTTGTGTATTTTAAAAATAATAATTTTCATGAAATTCGTTTTAATTTTATTAGGCTTAAAAAATCTAAAATTTCACTGTCACTTAGAACATTGAAACAAAAGGACATATGCCGTTCTGATCATTAACTAAAAAATGAGTCCTTTTAGTTTATTTTTAGTATAAATAAGTCCTTTTAAAGCCCTATGATTAAATATAAGTTGTTTTAAGCCTTTGTACGAACCTTGTACCTACAGAAGAGAAAAAGGATAGAAGAAGTTACCGGATTCTAGAGATATCCAAAATCGAATGTTGCTCTTTGTGTAGCGTTCTGAGTCCGCAAGAAACATCAACAGAAGGAAGGCTCGCGTGGCCAAGAGTACGATTGGGAGGATCCGCGGAAGTTCAAGTTGAGAGGAGAAATACAACAAAGCTTTCATGACTAGAATGAAGTCAATAAGTTCTAAAAACAATCAACAGAAGTAAAAAATATTTGAGCCATGTTGGGAATAGTACATTGGAGAACTACTTCAAAAGAAGAATCGTACTCACAAACAGATGTCTCCATAAGCTGTGTAAGTTCATGAGATTCAAAGTACCATCAAGCGAGACTAAGATGAAGCTATACAACATCATGCTCATTCCAGTGCTCTTCTATGACAGTGGAGAATAAGACTAGAAGATGAGAAGTTCTTCGATTGGCCTATGGTCCTATATAAGAATAAGGTACAATAACGAGTTGTACGTATTAAGACAATAGACATAAGTTCCTGATAGGAAGGATCAACATAAAGATCGAACGCGACAACTAGGAGCAAATAACTGGACTTTCACATTGCGAAATATTTTGGACTAATGCGACTAAGTCGAGCGAAATATAAATGAAATCTTACGTACAAATCGTATTTTTGAAGTCCCTAGTCGTATTACCAATTATGGTATGCATGAAAGTATTTTTCGCATGNATTGGGAGGATCCGCGGAAGTTCAAGTTGAGAGGAGAAATACAACAAAGCTTTCATGACTAGAATGAAGTCAATAAGTTCTAAAAACAATCAACAGAAGTAAAAAATATTTGAGCCATGTTGGGAATAGTACATTGGAGAACTACTTCAAAAGAAGAATCGTACTCACAAACAGATGTCTCCATAAGCTGTGTAAGTTCATGAGATTCAAAGTACCATCAAGCGAGACTAAGATGAAGCTATACAACATCATGCTCATTCCAGTGCTCTTCTATGACAGTGGAGAATAAGACTAGAAGATGAGAAGTTCTTCGATTGGCCTATGGTCCTATATAAGAATAAGGTACAATAACGAGTTGTACGTATTAAGACAATAGACATAAGTTCCTGATAGGAAGGATCAACATAAAGATCGAACGCGACAACTAGGAGCAAATAACTGGACTTTCACATTGCGAAATATTTTGGACTAATGCGACTAAGTCGAGCGAAATCTAGGAACAGTTTATGTTCGTCGCTGGATTGTATGTATTAACCCTAGACTGGTAAAGTGATATCATGCCGGACCACTAGAGGAGGTTTGATGCCCACCGTTCTCATTATGCTTATATATTTAAAGAGTTGATTGTGAGCTATTTTTTTCTCTTTTACTACTTTTTGTGTTAGTGTAGACTACTGATAAATACTACTATACAAAATGTTTCATTTTATCTACTTTACGTGACGTTATTAACGTAAGGAGGTGCGTTTTTTATCATTTGTATGTTGTTAAATGTATTTTCGAGTGGAGAAATGCGAGATATGCCTCTTACGTAATGTTGCTTCGACTAATTTAAACAATTTCCTATAGATTTATAAGCAATGTTATATATCCTCGCATCGTGCGTACATTATGTGTAATACAAAAATAAGACACTCCACTTTCTCTCCAACAAAGCAAACAATGTCAGCAAACTTTGTAGAACACCACTTTTAGAAAACCAAAGTTCATGATAAAAGAACACCTAGAGGCCAAACTCCCACGTCTCCACCTCTGTTCATAAAACATGTCGTTTTCAAGCCAACTAGTGTTAATGTAATTAATAGCTGCGATTTTATTTAAGAGGCTATTTTTCCCTGATAAGAAAGAATATTTCTTGTGTCTGCTCGCAGACATTGATCGTTATTTTTTTGCTTTTCTCCATTGCCTGGATTTTTAGGGTTGCCAGGCGAAATGTCTGCTCATATTGCAACAAAGTGGTGCAACCAGAAGGCAACCCTGAAGGCCAGCGAAAACTATACCAAAAATGGTGCTGCTATCAGTGTCAATCTTTTCTAGAAGGTTAAGTAGAGGATCAGACGTTGGTTATAATATTGCCTATACATTAAATCATCAATTGACAAGACAGCTTGATATAGCCAGCCTGACTCTACTCTTTAACAGCAAAACACAACACATTTCGACTGTCATTTAGATTTAAATGAAACATTGTAATTTTTGCATACAACTACTAAGCAGGCAAGGCTGGAAAGGAAAGCAAAGCCAGGCAAAGCAAGAAAGGCAACAAACAAACATATCTTGTACGAGAGGAGAGACGGAGGGTTGAGTTGGTGCACAGCACATAAATAACATCTAAATAATGATTTGACTTTATTTTTATGGGTGTTTTGGATGGAACAACAACAACACAGGCAAAAAACCCATCGATGGATCCAGCAAACAAACGAATGAGAACTCAAACTAACCAACCATTTGCGTTCTTATTGAATTATTATCGGATAGGAATTGGATATCAAATGGAATGAATGGATGGATAGATGGATGGATTTGCATAGTAAAAGCTCAATGATCCATCCTAATTAGAGAAATGTCGTTGTCGTGTTTTTTACGTTACCATTGGCTGTCTCACTCTGTAAGTGAAAACAGCGATAAAACCTTTTAATGGCTTTAATTACAAAGAGCAATTAGTTTCTGATGTATTTTGTAATGGGTTTGGGATTATTAAGGTCTTGTTTTAGCTGAGACGCGACGTAGAGGGAGAATTAAAATATTGGTTTAGTACTACAAGGATTTTATTAAAGGGAGATAGGACTCTTTAAGAGTGTAATTGAGGTGAATTAAAATTTTTACTTTATTATCTACCATGATTAGATTTGTAATTGAGATGTCTTCAAAGGATTTTTTTCATATAAAGACTACAATTGAAAAATGTGTCTATTTCTTGCAAAAACTATTCAACTAATTAAGGTTTTAGTAATTTTTGGGTTAGTAAAGCTAAATCTATTTCAAATTGCATTTTTTACAAAAATATTTAGAAAAAATTTTCCTTTTTTTTATAGAAGTTTCTTAACTTAATCAATTTAAAGACTTTGTAGAAGAAAATTTGGAAGGAAATTTATTTTTTGGGAACAAAAATCACAAATTGGAGTTTTTACAAAATCATGAGGACAAAATTATTCTTTTTTTTATGGAAACTTTTTCATTTAATCAATTAAAAGACTTTCTATAAGAAAAGATTCGTTAAAAAGGCAATTTAAATAATGTGATTTTTCGGTACAAAAAATCACAAGGGGGTACCCCTTTGCATTTTTTACAAAAATATACGAAAAAAATGTTTCGTTTTTTTATGAAAACTTCTTAATTTAATCAATTAAAAGACTTTGTAGAAGAAAATTGATTTTTTGGCAACCAAAATCACAAATTGCATTTTTTCACAAAAATATAAGGACAAATTTATCCTTTTTTTATGGAAACTTCTTAAATTAAAAGACTTTCTANTTTATGGAAACTTCTTAAATTAAAAGACTTTCTAATAAAAAAAAAGTTTCGTTAAAAAGGCAATTTAAAGAAGTTGATTTTTCGGGACAAAAATCATTATGCATTATTTACAAAAATATACAAAAAAAAATTTTTTGGTTTTTTTTTTGAAAACCGCTTAATTTAATAAATTAAAAATCTTTCTAGAAGAAAAGTTGAAAGGAAATTTTTTTGGGAACAAAAATCACAAATTTGATTTTTTACAAAAAAATTTATGGAAAAATTATCCTTTTTTAGTGGACACTTTTGAATTGATTTAATTTAATCAATTAAAAGACTTTCTATAAGAAAAGATTCGTTAAAAAGG
>JXPG01046763.1:2815-13232 GCA_001015175.1 Megaselia abdita | reverse complement strand
GTTTTGTAAAAGAAAAATATTTACGAAAATACTTCATAAATTCGATTTAATAAATTTATAGACAAGTGTTTATTAGTTTATGATTTAATNAAAAAAATAATTGAATTTAATATTATTTAAATGTTGTTTCTAATATGATTTTAAAACATTTAAATATTCATAATTCTATATTTGAATTAAAAAATTAATTTTATAATTTCTTAGCCAATTTCGATAATAACAAAAAAAATTAAATTAAATTAAATTAAAAAAAAATATGTTTTTAACTTTGTTATATCTTCATGTTGATATACTTTGAAACTAGCTTTTAACTTATTTCAATAAAATTGAACGAGAGATTAATAAATCTCTCTTCAGTGTTGACCGGGAAAAAATCACAACTTTTAAGAAAATTCATTTTGCAATGTTTTTTTATTGTCTTGAAAGAATTTAAAATTACTTTGAAGCCAACACTTAAAATAAAAGCTCCTCCTACAAAACAAAAAAAAAGCAGATTAATTATTTGCACAAATTTTTTAAAGAAAAGAAATATTCGTTCTTTAATGAAGGGCGAAACATTTACACTTGGTATTTGGTTTGCGCTTTCTCTTGATGTACTTTCAAAAATTATGTCTTGTTTTACCAACCTATAACTGCTTACAACTTATGATTTATGATTGTTAACAGTAATATATATTCATTCAAAAAGTAAGTATAATGGATTTTTAAAAAGAATGAATATATTTTCCCAGTAAATGTTTGCACTTTTTACTAGCGAATGGGGTGGGTTGGTTAGGATGGACAAAAGACGATGCAGACAGTTTTTTTTTTTTTTATTCGAATATTGGTCTTAAAAATTGGAACAAACATTGGTAGACTTTTATGAACTTCTTTAGAATATTAATTTTTCTTTATTCTTTTAATGTTTGTCTTGTTTTGAGACTTTAAAAAATTCGAAGATGTTGTTTTGAGTCACCCACATATACTCATGAACATTTTTTTATTTTTTAAATTACGGTATGAAATTTAAATTACAGTATTTACGTGGATAGCGGAAGTAGACTCGAAAAGATCTGCATTAGAAGTTGAAAATAAACCTATTAAACAGGCCTATTTTCCGTAGCATTTTTAAATCTTCCAGTCCAAAATTGATACTTATTTTTTGGGATGTAATTTTTGGCAAATGTTAACCTTCTTCATCATGATTCTATTTCTGTTTGATACAAAAAAATGATTGGTTATGGAGATAACTAGTCCGGCTTGTGTTTGATTACTGACCTAATCTAACTTTTTTAAATTTAATATGTTATGGTTTGTGAATTATAATTACCATAACTTAACCGGTTTTGTATTCTTTTAAGGAATTAAAAAAAAAACTAAGCATCATATAATATGCAGATGCTTTAGTAATATTTTCAGCTTCCGAGGTTGGCAATAGCAAACTCAAATATAAATATAATAAGAAGTACTTGCTTAAATTTTATTAACAAACAAATGTTTGTTAAAATGTTTTCCTGATCTCTGCTTAAGAAATATTTAGTATTCCTTATAGGTTATAGCCATCTCTTAAATATATAAGGATCGCGGAGGTTATTTTGTGTGGATAAAAAATGAGACATAAATTCTTAAAAAAAATTATATATAGCTTCATATTCAACCAAAACCAAACATCCAATAAATTAGTTCCAATAATCGCTTCAGAATTACTATCTACTGCTCTTGATTCCAATAACCATCAAGGTTTAATTTAATAATCTTATTTTGATCTTATTTCTAAAGAAGTCTATGTCATTTTAAAGATCTGCAAATCCTTCAAAATTTCAAGTTTCGCAGTCTAAGTAAACAGCCAAAGTCAAAATTTGAATAAAAAATATCTATTGATTTCAAGGTTTCCAATTCGGTTTCAAATTCAAACTCCACTTGATTCAGGTGCAGTGCAATTGCTGTTATTGCTCACTAATTTCATTCACTTTTTGCTCCAGATCTGTCGAATAAGAAACCTTGCCAGAAAACATTATCTTTCTCGCTAAATTTGGTTTCTAATTTGTTAATCAACGGAAGAATTTCGTATGCAGTTGGAATTGGCGGCCAGTAATTACAGTTATTTATTTATCTATCAAATGTGGCAGATAATGACAGCTTCCTTTCTGGTTAGTTTTACTTTTAACAAGCGGAAATGTACTCATTATAGAATGTAGAATTCTCTTGAGTTGAATTTGATAAAACAAAAGACTCAAGCCAGAAACTTTGAAATAAAAAATCACTTTAAAAGAATTTTAATGAAAACAGAAGCAATGAAATGAACAAACGTGATTAGAAACTAAATTTTTTTATAGGAAATTCTAAAAAAGTTCTCGACCATTCTATCAAAAACCAATAAATCTCGTCTTCCGATTTTCAAGACAGACAACAAAAATTCGAACCAAAACAGTCGAAGATCATGTTGAAACAACACGTTAGTTACTGTTACTAGTTAGTATGTAATTTTAATTAAAATCCATAAAAAGTAATACCTTTTCGATCAGTCGAATCGCTCTATACCTACCATCGAATACGTTTACATCGAATTGGGAGCAAATTTTATTTTCTTTTAATTAAAATTTGATATCTTGCGAAAGACAAGAAAGATAAATAGATAGATAGATGGCTGTTAGATAGATAGTTAGTTTGTTAGTATATACGATAAATAGACGACGACGACAGCTGAAACCAAAAGTCTACATCGAAAGGATGGATTATACAACTTTCCAAATAGTTAAAAGTAACAAACCAAGAAAGAAAAAAAGTTGTCACTTGTGTCTTACTCTTGCGTTACTTACCGTTTTCTTATTGCGTGGTAGTCAATAACAGTAACGACGAGATACAGAAATCGTTTCAACAGTTACATAACTTGTAATTTATTACAACTAATTAATTGTAATATTTGATTATTTTATAATTTAAGATCTATAAACAAATCTAAATTGAATCATTATAATGTAAATAACCAGTTAATTGTGTTTGGACGGATAAACGGTTTGTTTTTCTATTCGTTCACTGGTTAGATGGCATGGCTTGAAGAATAGTGTTGTAGACTATACTAAAGTCACAAACAAATTCTTCGAATAGATTTACTGATCTGACTACTTGAGACATGCAGTTGCACAGTCGGTTGGCTTGTTTTTGAATTGAAGTGTTGAAAACTTCTATTTTTGGATTTTGTTTTTCAAATTTAGTTGTTAAAATGCTTCCTTCAGCTTACTCTTGAAATTCAAATACAAAACTTTAAAACTTTCAAATAATAACAAATTAAAAAAAAAAACAGAAATGTTCACAAAAAAAAAGAGTAGTTTTTAAATTTTAAAGATTTTAGTTGTAGAATAATTTTGAGATTTTTTTTAATCTTACCAGAAATTTTTTTTTGCATATCTATATAGTTATAGTTATATTACTATAAAATTTAAATAATTCCCTTTTTTAACGGTGTAGGGTATTTATTCGATGTGGAAAAATTTAGTTTTTTTATTGGCGATAATATTTGTATGCTTAAAAAAATAATCTGTTTTTTGTTCACTTTCTTACTTTAAAGACTTTGGATGCTTAAAATACAAATAATTTTGAAAGAACCATTTAATATTTAAAATTTTTGAATTTTTTTGTTGTTAACATTTTTTTTAGAAATAATTGATAAAAATTAAATAAAAAAGATCTATTTTATTTTTACAATTTTCTTGAAAAATTCACTTTCATACTCTTTTAGATTACCTCGAAAATTCAACTTCTTTTAATCGCATTTTTAATAAAACTTTCCTTCTAAAAGATTAAATTTAAAAGTTTTCATAAAAAACGATCAAAAAAAAAAAAAATTTACTTCTTTAAATTACTATTTTAACAAAACTTTTCTTCTAAAGTTCTTTAGCCCCTATTTAACTTATTTTTGTTGTTTATACTTTGCTGTTTTTTGTTCTTCTTATTTTTGTAATTATTATAAAATATTATTTGATTTATATTTGTTTCTTTGTGTTTTTTCTTGATTTGGTTTATTGTTTTTTTTATGTAATTATTGCGTAAACATTTTGTTATTTTTTTCATTTTTGTGTTTCTAATTCTTGAGGATATTTTTTGCTGCCATGAAGGAATTTCAAGTTTTTGCTCTTTCTTTATTTTTATTATTATTTAATTTTTTTTAATATTTGTTGTTTTTCTGAAGCTGAAGTGTTTGAAATCTAGGACCCTATTCTCGTCCCAGAAATCGATTCCACATAAATTATTAAATTATTAATAATACCCTATGCTTATGCTCAAAACGTAACGTAAACATGTACGTAACGTCAAGGAAATTAGCCTATACCTCAATGAACCTATCCTGCAAATTTGGTAAAAATCGGATAACCCCTGTAGATTTCTATAAGAAACAACAAACATATAAAACTGATTTTTATAATATGGAAGTTATAAATAATTTTCTTTGAACATTAAATAAATTTCTTAGAAATTTAAATAAATTTATTTAAAATATATTTTATAATTTTTCAAAACTATCTTAAAAATTTAAATAAATTTATTTAAAATAAATGAACTTCTGTGAAAGTTTCTTTGGAATTTGAATAAATTTCTTTAGAAATAAAAAAAAATCTGTAAAAGTTCAATTATTTTCCTTGAAAATTTAAGACTTTTCTTAAAAATAAATGTCTTTAAAATTTAATGAAATTCTTTGAAAGTTTCTTTAAAATTAAAAGAAAATATCTTTAAAAAATCTTTATTTTTGTTTTTTATTTAAATACATTTCTTAAAAAATTTTAAAAAATATCTTTAAAATTTTAATAAATTTCTTTAAAATAAATGAATTTCTTGAAACTTTTTTTGGAATTTAAATAAATTTCTTAAGAAATTAAAAAAACTCTGAAAACTGAAAAAAAATCTGTAAAAGTTAAATTAATTTCTTTGAAAATTTAATAATTTTCTTTAAACATTAAAAATAATTTTTGTTAATGAATTTTAAAATAAAATCTTCTTTAAAAATTAGAATATTTTTTTTGTTCAATAATATTAAACAAATTTCTTTAAAAATCAAATATAAAATAATTTTTGTTTGTAAATTAAAATAAATCCTTTGAGATTTTGTTTTTTAATTAAATACATTTCTCAAAAGTTTCTAAAAAATCTCTTTACAATTAAATGAACTTCTTTAAAAGTTTCTTTAAAACTTCTTTGAAATTCTTTGTTTTTTTGTTTTTTGGAATTCAAATAAATTTCTTTAGAAATTTTTTTTTAATTGAAATTGAAATTTGAATTGAAATTGAAAACTAAAAAAAAAATCTGTAAAAGTTAAATTATAATATTTTTTTTTCAACAATATTAAACAATTTTTTTTTTTTAATTAAATATATATAATTTTTTTTGGAAATTAATAAAAAACCTTTATTTTTTGTTTAATTTAAATAAATTTCTTTGAATTTTAAAATAAAATGTTTAGAATTTATATAAATTTTTTAACATTGAATGAACTTCTTTGAAAGTTTCTTTAAAATTAAAAAAAATGTCTTTAAATTTTTTTAAGAAGTGTTTTTTTTTTTTTTAATTTAAAACATTTTATAAAAAAATCTTAAAAAATATATTTAAAATTTAAATAAATTTCTTTAAAATTAAATGATCTTTTTTGAAAGTTTCTTTGAAATTTAAATAAATTTCTTTGAAAATAAAAAAAAGTCTTTGAAAATTAAATAATAAATAATAAAATTAAATAATAAATAAATAATTTTCTGTAGAAAATAATTTTAATTTTAACATAAAATGTTTAACATTTATATTAATTTCTTTAAAATGAAATGAGCTTCTTCAAAAGTTTCTTTGTCATTTAAATGAATTTCTTTGAAATAAAATAAGATCTTTGAAAATTAAATAATTTTCGGTGAAAAATAATTTTCTTTAATTTTAGACAATTTTTTTTTTAAAGTTAGGTTAATAAATTTTTTTGAAAATTAAAAGAAGTTCTTGAAAAACAGATTTATTTTCTTTAAAATTTAAATAATTTCTTAAATATTAATTTTCTTTTCTTTCAATTCAATAAATTTCACTGAAAATACGTAAACAAATCTCTTTCAAATTAAAACAAAATACTTTTAATTCAAATAAATTTCAATGAATTAAAATTTCAACTAATTCTTGAAAACCAAATTATTTTTAAATATTATGAAATTATTGAAAAACATCCATTAAACTTTAATTTTTCTAGATTTTTACTAATTTTAAAGAAAATATATACTTAATTTTATTATTATATAAAAACTATTTAATTGAATTGAGCGATGATTTGCGATTACGATTGCTTTGAGTTCGATTGAAAGGCAATCCTTAAAAATGAAATGAAAATAATGAGAGTCTTCATTTTATTTAAATAATAAATTCTACAATGTTAAATAATCTCCTTTTTTAAAACTATGTTGGGTATTTATTCGGTGTGGAAAAAAATAGTTTTGTAATATCTATTTTTTTTATTTACTATTAAGAATTAACATTTCAACTTTTAAACCGTATTTAAAACTTTCGAAAATAATATAAAAATTTGATTTTTAAACAAGAAAAGTTACTTTACGTTCATTTGTTTCAAGGATTTGAGATTTTTGTCCCAGTAATTAAACTTCTTTAAGCTAACAAAATTAAATCGATTAAATTAATAATTTTCATAAAGAAACGAAATTATTTTTTTTTTATATTTTTCTTCCCATTAAGATTTTTGGACCAACAAATTCAATTTAACATAAAACAATCATTTTTGTATATAATAGTTTCTGAAATCTTGAACCTTTTTGCGTCTCAGAAATCTGTTCAGAATCCTCACAATATTCCCTGTCAAATACTTATTGTCCAACTGTTTGAAATATATTAGAAAAAAGTAGCGTAAATGTTAAATATCATCTTGAATAGTCCATTTAATTAATTAATAATCTAAAATAAGTAGATATCTAAAAATTGTCAGTAAAAAAGTCCTCAAAAACCCACTATCCAAAAAAAATTCGCTATTCGATACGACGATACATTTTAGGTCTTGGCTATTATGTTGGTCAACAACATGTGAAACCAAAAAATTGAAGCAAGAACGGCTACTGTTAAAACTGTTTGTTTTAAAACAACTAACAACAAAAAACTACTACTAACTTAGTATAAGCCAGTAAGTAAGTGACTGATATCTATTTATTTACGTTTTATTAAATTGCGACTACCCTCATTAATCTACAATTTTTATTTAGATGTTGGTTCAGTTTTGTTTTTGGTTATGGTATCGTATGATATGGAATGGTATTGTATGGATTGCTTGGATTTGCTATGCTGTACTTAGTGTGTTGTGCTATGCTACCATTATTCGGATTGGTATGGCATGGACTGTGAACGCACACTTGTATCCATCCATCTATGTTGGATGGAATGAATGATAGTGATGAAATTGTTTTTCTTATACTTCAACTTCTTTCTGTCTGTCTGCTTGGCTTATGCTTCTACATACTATATGCCACTATTCATTTCATTCATACATAGTCAGTTAGTTACTCACTCCTGCCTACCGACTAAATATTAAGTGTGATTAAGTCCATTTTAAGCATCTTGTGAATTCTTTACAATCGTTCGGTTATAAAAGTAACGTATCTAGCGACAACTTATCTCAAACCAAAGTTGTAGTTTTGCTAGTACAGATCGATCTATCACATAGAAAAAAAATGTTTGCTAAGGTAATGAATGAATTAACCGCGAGTGTGATCAGTGGATAGTGAATTTTTGTGGTGTCCTTTTGGAAGGACGTTGAACATGTGAATATTATTTGAAATGTGAAAATTGTTAAAATATTTTTCATTAAATTTCACTCCCAAACCAAAAGGACACCACAAAAAAGTTGAAAACAAAAAAGATTAAATTAAATAATAAAAACCTACAGGTAGTAACACTCATCTGCCTAGCATCGGCATCACTTGCAGCCCCAATAGACGATTATGGGTATGCGCCACACTACTCAGCTCCAGCCATTTCATCCTACTCCGTAGCGCATGCTCCTTTGATATCCCACGCTCCAGTCATTGCTCACGCAGCACCTGTCATCGCTCATGCAGCACCTGTCATTGCTCATGCTCCAGTCGTCCATGCTGTTAAAGCCGAGCCCATAGATCCTAATCCACAATACCACTTCAGTTATGGTGTGAATGATCATCACACAGGAGACTCGAAACACGCCGAGGAATCCCTTGTGAATGGAGTTGTGCATGGTAGTTACTCCTTGACCGAGCCTGATGGCACCATCAGAACTGTGAAATATACAGCTGATAAGATCCATGGCTTCAACGCCGTCGTCGAGAAGAAAGGACATGCCGTTCATGCAGCTCCAGTTGTCCACCACGCTCCAGTAGTCCATGCTGCCCCAGTAGTCCATGCTGCCCCAGTTGTTCATGCTGCCCCAGTTGTCCACCATGCTCCTGTAATCGCTCATGCTGCTCCTATTATTTCACATTCTTACTCAGCTCCTATTTCGTACGCTCATGGATACGGATATGACGGTCACGATGGTCACTACTAAAGACTCTAGTTCGGATGTTAGTTAGACTCGTCTATTTTGATAATTATAAATTTCAAACTATATTTTTTTTTTTGCTTAATCAGGACTTATCAAGCTCTTGTGAACACTATTGTGTGTTTTGTATATTCTTGTATTTATTCATAATCTACTGAAGATTCTTGATGAAGACAATGTATAGTTAGTTAATTGTTTATATGAATTTTATTTTCCTTATATAAAATGCATTTACTGAAAAAGAAGTTTCAGTACAAAAACGTTACAAAGGTTGTTTCTTTATTTTTTTCATTAGCGGAAACTGTCGAAAAATTCTAAGAGGTTTAAGTTTCTATATTTTTTGATTTAAAATTAATTAAATTCTTTTGAGTTCTAATCATAATTGCAATTTAAAACTAAATATTTGCTAGTTTTTGTCTGCCTTTACTAAGAAACAAGTGTTTACAAGTACATTTCTTACAATATTGGAAATGCATGATGTTCAAAGGGGAAAACATTGTTTTCAAAAACTTGTAGCAAGAATTAACATATTTGTGAAAGCTGTTCTTTGCTTTCAAAAGACGAACACAGAATTCTTCTGAAATGCTTTAACTGCATCAGTTAGAGCCAACGACAAAAACTGTCCATTTCGTTTACAATACTTGAAAATCCGACATGAAATAGCAACAAAGAAGAACAGAACAAGAGCAATCCCGACTACAAAAACACATTATATTCTGACATAACCAAATCTAAGTCTCCTGAATCACAATTTTTCAAAATGTAATATTCAAACTCCAAACTAAAATGGAGCAAATGTTTGTTCTATTTTCATTGTTTTGTGATGCACTCAAATAAAAGTACTTCAGTGAGATTCTCAAAGCAAATGCAAGATAATTCAACTAGAGCACATCCTTTATGACTATAATATAGACGTAGCATTTATAAGTGAAACTTTCCAAACTCCAGAAAAAAAACTCTCTATATAGGAGGTGAAGTCACTATAACCATCCATAAAACTATACCATTCAAAGAGCTGACACCTTACAATACCTCTTCTATTGAGAACGTCTCTGCTGGAACGTATTCTAACCAGTCCCAAAATAAATAACTACTTTGTCAGAGACTTAGACTAGTTTACCGTGACTTAATTGCTAAAAATACTGTTTGGAACTGCCACAGCACGGACTCTGCTGGGAAATTACTTCAGCTCCAACATCAATATTCTTCATCATGATTCACCAACTTTCTTCACACATCGACGAGAAAAGAAACCCTCAACAATTGATTTAATGCTCATGATTCAGCATACCAGGTAATAAACGTTGAAGCTCTTCCTGGACAACTATCTTGAGATCACGTTCCAGTGTACTTCAAGCTTAAAGGAAACTCGAGCACGGAATCCTTTTTCGATTACTCTAAAGCATACTTGAAGATTTACAGGAGATTCATACCCAACAACTTCCCTGAAATCAACCCACTATCTAGTCCTCCTTGTTGTTGTTTTTGCACTCTATCCACGATACTGGAGTCTGCATATAGCTCATAGATCTCATAATTGCGCCACTCATTGTTGCATACATATGACCAAAGATCATACGAAGCACCTTCTTCTCAAATACCTTCAGAAGACTTTTTTTTTATATAGATAATGCCCACGACTCAGTCCCATATATCAGAACAGGTATAATGAAAGTCCTGGAGATGTTTAGTTTAGTCCTTCTCCGGATCTCGATCTTAACACTCTACATAGGCCAAACAGTGTTCGGTTAGAAAGCATGATTCTCCTTTTGATCTCTTGAGTGATTCCGTTTTGAGTGTTAACTGAAGAATCCTTGATTGACGCAAACTTGTCAGTGCCAATGTTGAGGTTGGATCTCTTTGGTTTCTACTCGATTTCATATATTTGGTCTTCTCGATATT
>JXPG01046732.1:0-18857 GCA_001015175.1 Megaselia abdita | reverse complement strand
GTGGCGTCAGGTAGTATATCCGACTCACACGAAAGAAATTTCTACAAATTTTTATATCATATTATTACAAAATTACAGCAATCATTTGTTAAAGTAGACTACTTAAGAAATACATTAAATAAAAAATGTTAATCTGAGAAAGATAAAAGAATTATTCTCAAAACCAAACTGTCTGCAAATAATCTATCAAGCATTGCCGTCAAAAATATTCATATCTCATATAATATTGCCGAAAAGCAACAATGTTGCCGAAAAAAATATAGTGAGGAAACATGTCAGCCGCCTAAAACATCGGACTCTGTGTCGGCTTATGCTTTAATTTGGCTGAGATGGTTTCAATTCAAAAATTGTCTTTAAAAACACAAAGTCACCTCAGCAAAAACATGATTGCCTCTTAAGACAAATTCCAAGAATAGTAACAATATTGGCACCAAAAATCTTAAAAACCCAAGGAGACAAATAAAGAAGGAATAGGAATTTAATGCACATCAAAGATTAAGTCAAAGATATTTAAAATGTTATATCGTTCGCTAAAAAACCAACAACGTTGACGACTGAAAAAAAAAAATGAAAGTGCAACTTTTCATGTTAATCTGAATCCTAAAGAACAAACATTTAATTCTCGCAAGATATCCGAAATTTATCAATCAAATATTACCGTCTAAAATATTCACATCTCATAATATTACCCATACAAAAAAATAACAATATTGCCGTGTATTGTTGTGATTTTGAGTTGGCCTGGATTAATAAATCAAACATTGCCGTCTAAAATATTCATATCACATAATATTGTCAATACAAAAAAATTAAGAATATTGCCGCAATTTTTGTTGATATTTTGACTTAGTCTGAACTCTAAGTAAAAGTAAAGTGAACATTTTGAAATTTTGTTTAAGTAATTATTTCCGTAAAAGAGCAACGTTGCCGCCTAAAACATTACATGATATTAAAGAATATAAAAAAGTATAGAAGTCCCAAGTCGATAAGTTCAGCAACCTCTCCATTTTTTTTTTATTCATCTTTTTCTGAAACAACTAAGCTTTGAGAAAAATGTTCATGATTATAAGCTTGATTTTGAAAAATGAACCATATTCTCTTATTTGGAGAAGATAACTGAGCTGTGGAGTTTCCGATTGACGAGGATTCACATAATATTCTTCTGCTCGGCTACCTAAGCAGCAAAAGGGTGTTCAAATACTCTTCGTATTTCTACTTGTACAAAACTTCTTCAATTATTCTATAAGCATACTTGAAGAAGATATTTAGAAATACTTCTTCAGGAGGTATTAAACACCGAACGTTTTTTTTTAATCTGGATAGAAAACGTTTTCAAGGAACTCCAAATGCTACTTGAGCTACCTAGTAGGAATAGCTTACAAACAGAAGAAGAGAAGGCTGTGTTTTCTTAGGGAACCAAAGGGTCTTGTTCGTATTTAGTCAACATTTACTGAAGTAGCAAGTTCTCTACATAGAAAATAGATATCAGTGCTTTCAAAGAGCTCTTCTATGCATAATGTAGTTAAATAAATATTTGTTTAAATTTTGTTGTAGTTTTGTGTTTAAGTAATGTTTAGATGCTGTTTAGAAGCAAAGGTGGATTTAGAGAAATAATATATAAACTCGATATATTCAGCGTTATATTTTCGCTTAAAGCATTAGAAGATGCTTACTATAAATTCAGTTGTTGTTTTGAGAAACTTTTTAAATATGCAACTCGTAAATTTTCTTATAAGATTTTTACTTTGGTTGCTGTGGAGTTGCCGATTGATATGNGTTGTTTTGAGAAACTTTTTAAATATGCAACTAGTAAATTTTCTTATAAGATTTTTACTTCGGTTGCTGTGGAGTTGCCGATTGATATGAGGATTCAAATAACATTCTTCTGTTCCGCTACCTAGTTTGGATTGAAACTTCGTAGGTTCAAATTATAGGGATATCTTAGCCCTTCCTTTATATTTAGCACTTCGTCTTTGTTCATCTCTCTAGCTTATATATTCTAATCCATTTCATCTATATAAAGCAGGATTAAGAATAAAGAGAAGAACTAAAGGCTCTTGTCCGCATTTAGTGAACAATAGTTTGAGTTCAAGTACTCTGTGATGACATATTCTATGAATAATGTGGCAAAATAAACTTTTGTTTATAATTTCGTGTTTAAATGCTGTTTAGTATTCAAAGCAGATTCAGAGTACCAATAGAAAATTGATATATTCAGCGTGACCTTATTGCTTGAAGAGTTATTAGACGTTTACTATGAATTCAGTTGTTGTATTTGTTTCATTTGCGTTATCTTGAGAGAAGCTTTTTAAACATAATATTAAATGTTCTGACATTGACAAATAATAGATAGATAAAACTGGCAGAGTCTGATGTTTTCCACTGAAATGAAAGACCCTACCAGAGCAAGATAAAGAGTTTTCTCAATGCAAATATTACTTCGGGTGCTTCGGCTGAAGTGGAAAACATCAGATTCTGGAAGTTTGCATATCTATGGTTTGTCTGTGATTCTGATAGATTTCTGGTTTAGTTGTTTTAAATACTGAATATGAAATGTAGGTAATGGCGATTGGGAAAGTAGCAATGTAAAAAGTAAATTAAACTGCCTTTCTAGATATCCAGAAAAAAGGAAATCTCAAAGCTCACAGAATTTGTTTGGTTTCCAAACAAAATGTTGCTAAACTTAGGGACTTCTATACTATATGTATATAAAGTAAGCCGGAATCCTAAAGAAAAAGGCATTACCGTCAGCAATTAAGAATTTACGTTAAAACTATTCATATCTTATAGGCAACAATGTTGCCGAAAAATATAGTGATTAAACATGTTAGCCGCCTGATATTTTGACCGGCTTACTGGATACATCAGAGGTTCCTTTGGCTGCTGAATAGCTTGACGCTTACTATCTGGTGGCTATGGCTGACGATTTTTAACCGGACGGTGGCTGAGATGGCTTATATTGAGCCCTGACTAACATGTTTCATGAAACGTTTAAGTTCTTAAGTTCAAGAATTAAGATTATTAAGCTATGTGTGGTCGGGTTATCCGACTAAGGCATTCCAAATACATCAGAACAGGTCTGAAGAGTTTTCCCTTTTACACTGAGCTTAAAGACGCTTCAAGCTTTCTTCATGTATGAATAAAGTTTGAGGTAGGGCTAAGATAAAAAGGATTCAAGTATTTCCATTAAAAATATTTTAAATTTAGACTTTTGTCAAATATTTCTGTAAAAACCGAAACAACTATTCGCTTCTAAAAATATTACTGACTTCAAGTAAATCTTAAATACTCAAGAAGGCAAATAAAGAGCCAAGCCGTCTATTATTAATCAATCCAAACATTGCCGTCTAAAACATTCAGATCTCACAACATTGCCGAACAAAACTGAAATGGAATCCCAAATTTTCCAAAACCCAACAAAATCCTCACAATCAAGAATGAAAATTAAGAATCAATCAATCCAAACATTGCCGTCTAAAACATTCACATCTCACAACATTGCCGAATAAAAACAATGTTGCCGACCAAAACTGAAATGGAATCACAAAGTTTCCAAAACCCAACAAAATCCTCACAATCAAGAATGAAAATTAAGAAAAAAATTAAGACAAAAAAGCCTCTGTACATTGCCGACTAAAGAGAAGAAAAGAAAACCCAAGCAACCAACCATCATCTGCACTCCAAACTTAAATAATATAGGACAAAAGAGAAGGAAGAAGGATGATGCTGAATGCTGATGATGATAACCAACGATTCGATGATAGTGCTCCTGCTGTGAAACAAAACTGACTGAGGGCAATGCACACAGGATTTTTCACAACATTCATTCATTCAACACTGACAAAACCCAAGTTGTGAGTAGTCATCATCGCACAACTACACAGACTGTACGGAGGAATGTATAATGTAATGTACTGTATAGAGTGGAGAAGTAATGTATAGAGAGTGGAAAAGTATACCAGAAAAACCAACAGAAAAAGAAAATTTAATTGAATTTTAAAAAGTTTTTCAAGTCTAGAAAGTGATACCAACCCACCACTACACAGACACACTCTGATTTTCAAATACTATCAAAACGATTCTCTCCTTACTGTATTCTGAACACCCCGTTACGTTATCCTTTCTCTCCTTTCCTCGTCCTGTTCTGCTTCTTTACCCATCTCGCCCATCTTCCGATTCCAAAAACTTTTTGCGTTATGTTTTTCTGTGTTTTTTTTTTGTTCGTCCTGTTCTGTGCTTCACTGCTATGCTGCTGCTCTCTGTGTTTTGTATACGCTTTTTGTGTTGTTCTTTAAAGTGCATCCGCGCAGGATATAATTGTGGTGTTTTATGGGATTTTTTTTCCCGAACTTTCTTATTTTTCTTAGAAACAACTGACTGTCTTCACTTCACTTTGCTTCTTTTGCTAGGTAAGGTAATTAGGGAGATTTTTCGTACCATTCTTCGACAAAATTCCTTAAGGCTATCATTTTTGTGGGTTTTCAAAGTTATTTATGGACTCGTTTTATTTCTCATTTTCTAGAGAATATTTCTCTGTCTAGGGGTTGCTTGCTTACTGCTACTTACTAGTCTGCGGGATTTCCATTTGATGTTTACGGAAACCACACTTTTTACATAATGCGGATTTACCTCAATTTGAATATTTTTCGGGATTAAGGGTTGCTTCGTTTCGTTTGTTTTGTTTGATATATTTAGTTTGCCTCTTACCCGGAAAGATCATCACCAACTTGGAATTGTATTATGGATGGATGAGGTGTTGGAAGGGATTGAAGGGACTTTGTTCGGAGACATTTTATTGGGAATTTTCTATTGTAGTTCGAATATAGGTTTTTGTGAACTTAATCAGGGATTGCAAGGATTCGATTACCTGATTTCTCAATTAATAATTGGTTTATCCTCAATTATATCCAAAGACGAGACGACGTAATATTGACAACAATTAAAATCTATAACATTTTATCAATAATTTTATAATAATGTGCAGAATGAACAGAATATGTACTTATACTACTTATTTTCCTGATCATTAAAATGTGTAGCACACTTATTTCGAGTGTAGAAAATTCATCAAAATAAATATGAACAAAAAATAATTTGTCTCTAGAGTACAACAAGAAGCCAGTTTTCAATTGCTCAAGCAACTAAAAAATATCTCCCAAAGCCGTTGCTTTTGAGTTCTTCGTCTCTGAATATTTTTTGATGAACGAGCGATTTGACTTTCAATTCGTCAAAGATTTGACTTCAGAGTACTTTTCCAATGAAATTCATTTAACACAGAAAAAATAAAGAAGTAGTAAATGTTCAACTTCTTAATCTCTGTAACCTACACGTAGGTAGAAAATAAGTTGTTGACTTCCTATAAATAGACAAATTTACTATAAAAATTACTACTAAGTAGTTAAAGTTTTAGTAGCGAATTCAGCTTAGTAATATTTTCTATTAATAGTAAAAATTACTAATCTGGTGATAGTAAAACTTACTACTAAGTAGTAAAAATATTGTCCAAATATTTAACAGTATCAATTTCTATTAATTGTAAAAATTACAACTCTTGCCGTAGTAAAATTTACTGCTAAGTAGTCCAAAAATATTTGATTAATGCTCATTTTTTCTTTTAATGGTAAAAATTACTATTTAAAAAATAGCTTCAATCACTACTTAATCTCTAAATTGTAGAAACAATTTTATTAGTATTGATTTCATTTAGTCAAAATGTCTACTAATAGTTAAAATTGTTTATCCAGAAATAGTTTAAATTAAAATTACTAAAAGTAATTCCTGGAAATTAGTTTGTACTATACTTCCATTTTGTATTTTATTTATTGTTTAACTTTCTTTTCAAAAATGTTAGTTTTTGGTGTTGTATTATTTTTTAATTATATTGTTTTTTTTTTATTTTTTTTTTTTTTTTAAGATTAAGATTTGGTTAAACATTTGTTTGTTTTTGAATTCTTTTTTTTATATTTATTGTTTTTAATTTTTTTGTTTTATTTAATTTGGTATGTTTTTTTCTAAATGTTTTCTAGTATTTTTTCTTTTTCTAATGATTAATTTTAATACTTGTAGTTTTTTGTTTTCTTTTCTTTTTTTTTAATATTTTTTTATTATTTTAATTCTATGTTTAATGTTTCATTATAAAGTTTTATTTAATATTTTTTTTCTTTTTCTCTAAGATTTTTAGTATTTTTCAATTAGTATTTTATAATTTAATTATTCGTTAATGATTGGTATTTGTTTAATTTTTCGTTGTTTTCTTTCTTACTTTATTTTTTTATTGTTTTTTAAATATTTTTGATTTACTCTTATTGCTAAAATTATTATTTGTTTGAATTAATTTTGTTTTATAGTTTTTTCTCAATTTTTTTAGTATTTTTTCCATTTTTAGTAGTTATTCTTTTTTAAATGTTTATTGTTAATATTTGTTTACTTTTAATATTTAATTTCCTGTTATTTATTTTAATATAATTTTTATTTGATTTGATGCGTTTTTTTTATGTTTGTTGATTCACTTTTTGAAATATTAATATACTTTAGTTTATTAAGGAAGTTGAAATATAAAAATATAATAGATTGCTAATGAGGGCACAAAAGCACCCATATAAATTACTAAAATTGATTTTGAGAACTTCCAAACTCTTCTCAATATTCTCCCAGTTCAATGATACAAAAACAAAACTTTCAGAAAACTTAAAAACATTAAGCAACAAAAATAAACTTCTTTACGTAATTTAACCAAACACGTAACGTAAACCATATCGTAGCGAAAAGTAGCAGTATTTCACAGTAGTCTATTTCATCCTTGAGTCGAGTGAACATATTTAGCAAGTTTGATCAAAATCGGAACACCTGTGTTGGGAAGTATAAGGAACATACACTCGCGCATACAGACATACTTCGATTCTCATCATTATTTCACCTCAAAACAATAAATTTTTCTTACTTTAAAAAAACCTGGGCATAAAATTGAATAGCAAATGTTTTGGAAATAACTTGTATAAATCTAAACCATCTTCCTCTATCACATAAAAATATTTCCCCAAAGACCTTTAAAATAATATTCCTTTTTTAAGAAAAAAGGAACATTCATCTTACTAAAAGTTGAATGCAGACAAATTTTGCTCTGAGTGGAAGACTCAGAATAAAGTACAGGAAAACTAGAATCTCAATTGAGACCTATAGTAAAAATGCTAGAGAATCCGTGTTCTTTATAAGGAGTTACATGTTTTTCAAGTTTACTAATAATACGAATTTCAAAGGATATATTCACAGAAATTGTATTTTAGACAAAGAGTAACTTTAGAGTCTAAAACGTAATAAAAAATTAAATTCCCGACATTTTAATTTGAAGATTTGTCTAATGAAAGAAGTCTCATCAAATGTGAATATGAGTCCATATTAAAAAAGTGTTTTGAATTTTAAGAATGAAGCTTCGAAAAATTGTCATAAAATTCGTAATAAATCACAATTTAAAAAACTGTTTTTTATTGTAAAAATTATAAATTAAAAATTCCATATAATATTCTCTATAACTGTCTAAAAAAAATATATATTCCCACATCTTAATAATAAAATGTGATTATTAAAAAAAAAAAAAAAAAAGAACATCTCCTTAAAAACACATCCAATTAAAGAAAACAGCTAAGGAACAAATTCAACAGAAGATATTTAACAGTCAATTTAACTAAGAATTCCACACCACATCCTTTCCGTTCCTCCCCCAAACAAAAACCATCCGCCACACACCAAGTGAGTAAATAAGTAAAGTAAATCCGAATGAAACCCTTAGAGAATAATAAACTTAAATATTTTATATAATTTACACTGGAAAGGAAAGAGTTTTAGGGAAAACACACCAATAAATAAAAATTAAAATGAGGCAAACATTTGAGAAACATCACAAAAAATAAAAAAAAACACAAATTCCATTTCACCCCTTCTCGTTTTCATTCTGATTCTGTTCAGTTCAGTGTTCTGTTCTCCTTTATTCATCTCTGTGTAACTTAAGCACATCATCATCGCATCACATCAACCAACCCTCTCCAAAAGTGATTGAGTGAGTGTGCTGTGCTTTGTTGCTCTACTACTGCTTTTTCAGTTCTCTGTTACATGTCGTTTCGGTTTCTATGGTAAGCATGGCAGCACTGAGTCAAATAAGATGCACTGGGAAAAATGCACAACTTTTTTTTCAAGTCAGGCTTTGGAGAGTCTCATACAAAAGTCAAGATGTTGAGGAGGCTTACTGGATCATGTTGGCTTCGAACCTAGTGTGGGAGACCATTCCCTACTCCTACAAAACTCAAGATCTTAATAACACAAAGATGAAAGTTACTAAATAACCGAAATTTCCCACAGTGTATCTAGTTTACGTGAAGAGAGTCGAATCGAGCCAGCTTCCCAGCCTGTTTCTTTTCAAGTTGTTAATGAGGTGATTTAACATTACGCTGAGTAAATGTTAAATGAATCAATAAAATATAAAATAAAACCTCAAGTGAATGATTCAAATCAGTTAAGTGAAGTGGTAAGTGGAGAGGATTTTCTTTCGCTATTTTGGTTTCAGTTAATTTGTGTGTTTGTCTGAGGAAGAAAATTTAGGTACTTTGGATTTTATACTATTTTACTTGAGTTTATTGGAGGTATTTTTGAAATAATAATATTCTTGGATTTCTTTGTTCATAGTGGAGTGACGTTGACGAGTGGAGTTTAAAAAATTATTAGCTCAAAAATATTACTTTTTTTTTAAATTGTAATAGTTTTAAAATGTTTACTTTTAAAACTAAAATTAATATACATTTATGATTTCAAAATATGATACACTTTTAAAAACAAAACCCGAATTTTAAACATTTTCTGAAATTTTTTGTTGGTTAAAGCCTTCTTGAGCAAAACGAAAAAGACTTAAGTCACGAACTTTAGTCATAACAGAAGAAGAAAAATGTATTCACCATCATGAAGGAGACTAATTTTAATCTAATTTTTTTTAAAAATTATTTGAGAAATAATTTTTTTTAACAAAAATTCAAATTTAAAAACAAAACATGAAATTTTTTTAAAAAAATTCGAAATTACAAAAAAAAAAAAAAAATATTTAGAAAGTTTGAAATTGGAATTTTGATTATAAAGTTTTGAAAATGCTTTTTTTATGCATTTACAACAAGTTTTAAAAATTATGAAATGAATATTCTAATTAATTTATTAATAACATTTTGAATAGTTTTTAACACATAAAATTAAACAAAATTTTGTTTTTTTTAATTTCGAAAACTAGGAAATGATTAAAAAAACATAAAAATTAACAAAACATTTATTTTCTAAAGTTTGAAAACTTCGAAATATTTGAAAACATAATTTTGTGGATGATTTCAAAATGAATTTTTAAAAACGTTAAAAGTATGTGAAAATGAAGTTTAATTTTCGAAGTAAAAAAACAAAAACGTTTAATTTTTTGAAAAGTCCTAATTCTTTTACTGAAGAAAAAAATTCTTTAAATTTTGAAAATGGAGCTTAAAAAATGCGTTAACAAAAATTCAAAATAGAAACTGTTAAAAATGTTGAAATTAAAACAAAAACAATCTAATATATATTAGGCTATTTTATGTAACATTAATTTAAGGCTTATGTTACGTTCTTTGTGAATTCACTAAAGAAAGTGGAGGAGTTTTTGAATATTATCATATGTAATATGATTATGATATGTTTTTTTTTGTTGTAACTTTTTTGAAGGCTTCCGTTAGATTTTTTGCAAATTAACGAGAAAAAATGCTCTTTTTTATAACATTGATATTTTTTGAAGAGGATCATCTTACATAATGTTAATTTAAGGCTTACGTTACGTTTTTGGCGAGTTAAAACAAAAAAAATTTTTTTTATTATATCGATATTTTGGAAGGAAATTTTAAAAAAGCATCGCAGGAAATATGGACCTCTTTGAAAGTGAAAGTAGATAGGATTATTTTTGTTACGTCACTAAAATGCTTACTTCACGTTTTTTGTGAATTTACTAAAGAAAGTGCATTATAATATTTATGGTAAATAAAGGCGCACATTTGGAAGGGAAAGAAGATATGCTACTTTGTGTAATGTTACTAAGAGCTTACGTGGGCATCTTTAGAATTGTTGTATTACTATAATGAAAGTATATATTTTTGATTTTTTTTATGTTATTTTACGTTACGTAAAGAAAGAGGCTTATTTTTGTAACGTTACAGTTGTATTGGTGAATTAGCGCGAGAAATCTCATTTCTTTTATAATATTAATATTTTTGAAGATATTTTTTTAATAGGATCATGGGAAATATGGACATCTTTAGAAGTGAAAGGCTTCTTTTTGTAATGTAACGTTCAGGCTTACGTTACGGTTTTGATGAATTGACTTAAGAAAGTGTACATTTTTATAATATTTATATTGTGGAGGTATTTCTAGGTAGGATTATGTAAAATATGGACACAGTGGGAGAGTGACGAAGAAATGCAATTTTATACGTAAAATTACATGAAAGCTTATGTATAACGTTTTTGGTGAATTTACGAAAAAAAAGTTTCATTTCTTCATAATATTTATATGTTTGAAGGATTTCTTTTGAAGAGCATCATTAAAATTATAGGAACAGTTTGAAGAGAACGAAGATAGGCTATTTTATGTTTAGTAACGTGAAGACTTACGTTACGTTTTGGGTAAAAATAGCTGATGTTTATTTCTTATATATTAATCGAAAGGATTATTCAATTTTGACAAGAATCGATTGTATGCCAAAAGGATATAAACCCACAGAAGGTTTTTTCGCGCTAGCTAGTATTTTATAAAAAAGAGCTTTAAAATGTCTACTTAAAAAATACATTAAAAAACTATATTCTTTTTACATAAATATTAAAAAAAAATCAAGTTTTTAATTCTTTTAACAAATTGTTAAAGAATTGCATTCCAACAATTTCAATTGATTTTTTCTAAAATACAGCTTTTCTTAAATCTTTAGCAAAAATTCAAAACGGTTTTTAATTTAAACATTTTTTTAAACAAAACGTTGTTTTTTTAATTTTGTTTTAAATTTTTTTTTTTTTTAATTTATTAATATTGTAAATTTTTTAAAGTCTTGGATTTTCTTAGATTACATAAAATATCTGAACGCATTTAGTTGTTGTTAAATTTCTGAGAATATAAAAAAATGGCTTGCAACGACCAATAGATGGCGCTTTCATTAAAAGAAAACTCTTCTTTTGTCTTTAATTTTCTGATTGGTTTTTAAATTATTCAATTTGATCGGTTCAAAATCACAATTAACCAGAACATTAGCCGCCATATTAGTCGTAATAGATCATTAACCATCAGTATGTAAGCTTAACCACAACCTTGTGCTTGATCATGTATTCTACATAAAAAAGTTAATAAATTGTGATCGGTATTCGAATCAGAGTCTTCTCATTTTACATATCATTTCATTGAAAAAACCTAATTTTTCTTACATAATCTTTAAACAAACACAAGACTTCCCATTCCATAAAAGTCCTTAAAACAAAAAGCCCTCAAAACCCTCAAACCCAAAAAACAAATGTATCTAAGAACAGTTGAACTGCACAATCTTCGTTGTAAAAAATATCGGTTAACATGAAAAAAAGCTAGTAAAAAAAGTTTGCGGTCACACATATTTTCCTTAGCTATAAAATAAAATTCAAGTCGTTGTCGCCTTTTTTATACCACATCCTTTTTCTTTTCGTTTCACCATTAGAAATGAAACATAAAAAGGACGAAGAGGAAATTTTACGCTTTGTCAGCTAAAGAACAAAAGAGGGATATTATTATCTTTATTGGTATTAGGCCCATCATATATGGAAATGAGAGAAAGGAAGAAAGAAAAGTTGTTCGTTCAAGTGGAATCAAATAAAATTTACACATTGTTAAGTGGTTTTCTCAACATTACACAAGGACCCTTCATAAGAAGGGTTGTATAGATGAATGGATGGATGGATGGAGATATGGATGGTTAGTTAAATCTTCTCTTATTTTTTTTTTTTTTGTATAATGTTCTTCCTGATGGTCTTAAAAATCCCTTCTGTTCTTTTTCTCAGATTTTTTCCTTACTGTTCCTAGAACGTCGCATTTCACACGCCAATTATAATTACGATGGGGAAAGTTTTTCTATGATTAGTTGGTTGGAAATAATAAAAAGTTTTCTCATAAAAAGTAGTTTATATCACATTTATAACTTTTGTTTGTATTTTTCTAGAGGGGTTATTGGTTCTCGAAACAACTACTAGTTATATAGTTGTCTTGTCTCTTGGATGGAGGAATGAAGTTCTTCTGGATTACAGTTTATATTCATTGTACTAAGACAATAGATGACTCTCTTTGGTAGAAGTTTTTCTTACTTCACTTTACTTTATTATAGGGGTAATTGAACAGCTTTTGCAGTTTTGAAAAGGTCTCTTGTGGGATTGGAAATTTGTTGTTGCTAGGTTTTGTTCAGGTTTTAGGGTAATATCAAGGTTTTTAAGATTTTTTAGGTTTTCTTTTTGTTTAGAGAAAGGTGGAATTAGTGTTCGTTTTGAGAGGAGCACGAAAAAAGATAGGTAGTAGAAAACCTTAAGGTTTTCTTGAAGTAAAAAATCTTATGGTTCTTTTGAAGCACAACGCCTTATGCCAATCTTAAAGAAGAAAATCTTAAGGTTAATTGAACAGCTTTTGCAGTTTTAAAAGGTCTTTTGTGGGATTTGCAATTTTTAGTTGGTAGGATTTTTTCAGGTTTTATTAAAACATTGAGGTTTTTAAGAACTTTAAGCTTTTCTTATTATAGAGAAGTTTGGAATTAATGTTCGTTAATGAGGAACACGAAAAAAGAAATATGTTTTAGTACAAAACCTTTATTGAAGGTTTTCTTGAAGAAGACAATTTTAAATCTTCTTCTTATGGCTATCTTTAAGAAGAACATTTTAAGGTCCCATTTGAATAGATGGGATAATTGAACAGCTTTTGCAGTTTTGAAAAGGTCTCTTGGGAGAATGATTATTTTGTGTTGCGAGGTTTTGTTAATGTTTAAATGAAACCTTCAGAGAAGGTTGGAATTAATATTCGTTTAAGAGGAACACGAAAAAAGAAAACTGTTGTCTATAAGGAAACACCTTAAGGTTCTCTTCAAGCAGAAAGGTTCACTTTTAGTACAAAGCCTTGAGTTTTCTTCAAGTAGAAAACCTAAATGTTCTCTTTAAGTAGAAAACCTTGAGGTTCTCTTAAAGAAGAAAATCATTAAGGTTCCATTTGAGTAGATTGAGAGGTAATTGAACAACTTTTGCAGTTTTAAAAAGGTCTTCTGTGAGATAGATTTTTTTTTGTTGTGAGGATTTTTTTTAAAGTTTTATGGTAATATCAAGGTTTTTAAGAACTTTTAGGTTTTCTTTTTTTAGAGAAGGTTATAATTATTGTTTGTTTTAAGAGTCACACGAAAAAAGAAATTGTTTCCCTATAAGAAAAAACCTTAAGGTTCTTTTGGAGTAGACAATCCTAAGGATTAATTTGAGTAGAAAATCTTAAAGTTCTCTTCAAGCAGAAAGCCTTTCTCTTTTAGTACAAAACCTTGAGGTTTTGTTGAAGTATAAAATCTCCAAGTTCTTTTGAAGCCCAAAACCTTATGGCTATCTTTAAGAAGAAAACCTCTTGAGGTACAAAACCATATGGCTATCTTGAAGAAGAAAACCTAAGGGATCTATTAAAGCAGAGAACTTTAAGGATTTCAAACGAAAACCTGAAATCTTTCAATGAAAACCCTTAATTCTCTAAAACTTCCAAAAATAAACAATAAACCTAAATTTTCTTGTAAAAAACCTTGAAAAATACGAACACAAAGAATTGCATAAAACCATCCTATGACCAATGAGTTGTTAAGTGGTGGTAGAACACATTTGTATGTTCACTCATGTGCAGTTGAATTTGACATAAGCCATCTAGAAAACCTTTCAAATACACTCAAACCACAACAAAAATCCATCCACCTTTAACCCGAAAAACAAAGACCATCCGCGCGTCACTCAGTTCGACCGCCCGCCCGCCGTTCACCACCGTCAGCAAGTCAGTCAACCATTTAAATAATTTGTAGCGATGGAAATCGATTCGATAAAGCCCCTTAAAGTATTAAATTACATTTAATCGTAACGTTAGGACTTTAAGACGGGCAAGCGACACTCAACCAACGATAAAAATAAAATTTGCTACCCAAATTGGCATTAAAAGTAGAAGGGTGCTTGCTTATTTTCTACAGCAATATTCACCCTCGTCGTTTCTGCTTATTTTTAGTGTTTAGTCGGATTAGTTTTTTTTTTTTTCTTTTTGACATTCTTCCCATTCCTCACCGTTTTCTTCCGCTTGTTTAATGAGAAGGTGGGATTTTTGTTGTATTCAAATTTTTCTATAGCACCCTTGGTTTTTAGAAAGGATTTAGGTTTGACTTGGCTGTTTGTCTGAATGGGTTTTGGTTTTTTATTGTAGTATTCAATGAAATGGATTTTTTCTTGTTTGACTTTAAAAACGTCGTTGTGAATAGTATATTTTTGAAATATTATTTTATATATTTATGATGATGAGTTTTGATTTAATTTGTTTAAAAACGTGATGAAATTCAAAGAAAATTTTAAATAACATTTTTTGAAAACATAATTTTGGATCAGTTTTTGAAATACAGAATTTGAACAGGTCACAGTTATAATCTTGAGACATTTTGAGAAATGGAATGGAATTTAATAAAAGTTTATAAAATATTGAATTTGAAATTTAAAACAAAATATTTATGATGGAGTTTTAAATATTTTTTATTTTTATTAAAATTGTTTTAAAACGTAAAAACCAAACAAAAAACTAACTAATAATTAATTTCAAAGAACAAATTTAAATTCTATTTTGTAACTCTTTTTTATAACTTTTGTGCATATTTTCAAATACAGTTTTTGAACAGTTCACACTTATAATTTTGAGACATTTTTAGAAATCACATTCAAAATTGTATCAACTTGTTAAAAGAGATTTCTATGGAAAATTTAGGGAATAGAATACACAAGTCTTGATGAAAAAATTAATTGAAGTCAAAAACAATTTTAAAATATTAACAAGAAGAAGATTCTATTCTTTGAAAAATATCGATATGTTTATATAAAATATTTTTGACGGAGTCTTTAACATTGAGTTTTTTATTTAAATTGTTTTAAAACGTGAATTAAAAAAAAAAAATTAACTAATAATTAATTTCAAAGAAACATCTTAAGTTCTGTCTTTGAAAAATGAAATTGTTGAGCTAATTTCAAAATACTTATACTTAGAAACTTCAAAGGAGAAACGCAAGTTAAATTAAAATATTTTCAGTTCAAAGATTAAATTAAAAGCCTAGAACAAAATCAAACACATTTTATAACAGTGGAATAGAAATAAAATGTTTAAAATATAATGTTGACAAAAGCTTAACATTTTTATAAGAAATCTAAAAAAAAAAATTCCATTTCAAACTAGTTTTAATTCATTTTTAAATAAAACCGTAAGCATTAAACATGGAGTTTTTTATTGAAATTGTTTTAAAACGAGAATTTAAAAAACAACGAACTATAATAATAAAATTCAAGGAATCATTTTGATAATAAACTCAATAAAACAAAACAGACTTTTCAGAAGATTCTTGAATATAATTTTTAACAGTTACATTTTGAGACATATTAAACAATCGCAGACAAAAACACACAAACTTATTTGACGTATTTTCTATTAAACTTGTGAGCATTTAAAAGAGGTCTCACGACTTTTCTTTAACATTTTTTTTATAATTTTGTGAAGCGGATCTAGAAAAAACTTTAATCTATTTTGATATCTTTAATAATTCGAATTTTTTTTTTTCAATAAATTTAATTTAAAAAGTAAAGTGCAATAATGACTTGTTGAACTTGAAGAAAAATATATTATTTTCGAAAAATATAATAAAAATAAAGTATATATATTATAATATTTAATATTGATTTCTATAAAATATATAGAAAAATATAAGAAAATATAATATATTAGAATATCAAACTTGTATCCCAAAAATTCGTGGAACTAATAAATTTAATTCATTTGTTTTTCAAATAATCAAATTTTGAAGATACTTTTTGAAATTAATATTACTACGTTTTTTATTTTATTCTGATATTGAATTTAAATAAAATTTAATTCTAATATTAAATATGAGAATAAAATAATAAAATTTGAAAAAAAAAAAATATTTTTAAAAAATGTATTTAAAATTCAATTTTTGCTTACATTTTTGTTGGTTTTGTAAAAAAAATAAGTAAATTTTGTATGTGCGTAAAATACCGTAAGAGTAAAAAAACTTTAAAAAAAAATTAAATTTAAAAAAATCAAAGATTTAAGAAATAACAGCAATAACAATTTAAGAATGAAAATTAAACATAATTTATTTCCTATTTTTCAAAAGGATAAACATTAACTTATAATAACAGTAACACTTATAATAAAACATTAACTATTATTAAGAATACTTTTCAAATCTTCAAAATTGTGTTATTTTGTAATTATTTGTTTTAAGTATTTAAGTTTATCTATATTAAATATTTAAAAATAAATTACATTAACAAAAATTATGATTTTAAAAAAGGTGTATAAAACTTGAAATCAATTTTTAAACAAATCAGTTTTGAAAAAAATTAAATGGAGTTTTGAAAAAAAATAAATATCTTTAAAACTGATTTTACATTTTTGTATAATGTTATAAATAAATTTTGCAATTTTTTGGAGAAGAAAAGTATATCTGACTATTTGATAAATATTTCCTCATGTTTGATTTTTTGAAGACAAATTTCTAACACCTTCAAAAATGAATATAACACAAAATGAGTAAATTATTTAAGAAAGTTTACTACCAGCTCTCAAAAATTTGAATAAGATTTTGTTTCTATGAATAAAAGTGTCACTGTTAATTTCTCATGTTTTATTTCGGAAATAAAATTTGCTTATGTCTTAGAAATATATACTTCATTTGTTATTCAAATTTTAAAAACCTTTAAATTCATGAAAGAAACAAACATTCAAACACGTTTTAAAAATGAAATTTTATTTAGAGATTTTTTATATAATATTTTGGGGTTTGTCTTTATCTCTAGAAAACAAATTATTTGCATATACAAAAATTAGAAATAAAAAAAGTTATAATTTTTGAAGCAGTCTTTAACTAAGTGTAATTTTGATAGTTAAATATAGGCCTGGCAAATTAAATAAATCACACAGAGAAATCTGACTAAATTCCCTCGAACTGAACTAATTACATTTTAATATTTAATTTTTTTAAATCTTATATATATCATTTTTGTTTGATTTATAAAACATTAGCATGAATTAAACAAAATTTCCTTTAAATAAGAAAACCTCAAAAAAACCACCACACAACCTTCTTCCTTTCTCAATGATTTAGAAAAGAAATTCCCAATACCGTAGAAAATATTCATGATGGGTGATGTAAATAAGGTATTATCCCTCCCTTAATTTCGTTAAATGCAGCGTAAACGTCTTCTCTTTCGTGTATGTTAACACTTTAATTTCCTTTATATTGTTAACTGAGTATTTTAGTTTTAGCAGCTTGCTTTGTCCTTTTTTCAAGGAGATTTACAAAGGATTATATTCCAAGATTGGCAGGTGGGTTTACTTTCCTGACTCTAAATAAGGGCGCTTTTCCTATGAGGGATTTTAAATCGAAATCCAGTTTTTACGTTAATTAGATCGTGAGATCAGAAAAACCCTAGGAGGTAAAAAGTTACACTAATTGCGATCCTGATCGAGGATTATTCAAAAGAATTAAGGGAATCCCTGCAGCTGGGATTTTGTGTCTTCCGAGAATCACAGAACAATAAAAATACAAGTTAAAAAAAAAATAGAATCAAAAAACCACTCACCCTCCTTAGCCTTCTCATTAGTAAACTGTTTTGGTGAACTGTTCTTCTTATTTGGTAGCTGTCTCATAGCAGATGTGATTTGCTGGAAGAAAAAGTGGAATAAGAATCGGAATCGCGAGTCAGTCGAACATACAACTTTGTCGGATCTTTCGCCGCAAGGCAAGCGTGCCACAGCAACGTCCGGACTGTCTTCGGGCGGTGGTTTCTGTTGAATCCAACTGAATTGTCTCCTAGCTAATGGCATTCCCAAGCGATCGTACTGTGATGTTTGAAACCTAGAATGATCACAACTTCTTTGAAATGGAGTCAAAAGGTTTTCTTTATGCAGCAATTACCTCAAATACTCGTAGCAATCCAGACAAACGGTTGCATACTCAGCATTCTCCAGTAACAAAGCATCTGCATAGCTTTTGTGGTTCTTCAAATTCGGATACTCATTCACAGGTAAAGCTCGAACCCTCTTTCTATAAGTTTCGCCACCGCAAACATGGCAAATGTAATCCTTCCAGTTGTAATTACGCTCCGACGGACTTGGAGGATTTGGCTGCGATTCATATCTGGAATTTAAAGAGTTTTGAGATGTTATTGGTTTATTTTTATTTTTTTATTTTTTAAGAGTTTAATTGGTTTTAAAATATATGTGGTCGATTGATTAATTAAGATTTAGGGTAATTTTGAAAATAACGCTATGAATAAGAAAAAATCATTTCAAATTTTCGAAACATTGTAAATTGTTGAGCCAAAAACCTAACAACTCACATTTTGTAGGCAGGTTTTTTATTTAATTAGAGTTTTTATGTAAAATGTCTACAAAGAAATGTTAAATTATTAAATATTCACAAACTAATTTCCTTTACATTTCTAAGAAAATATGAGCAATGTCTTCGATTATGGAAGATAATACAGACAGTTAATGTAGCTTCCAAATTTCCATTGGATGAGCTTAAAAA
>JXPG01046659.1:386-18987 GCA_001015175.1 Megaselia abdita | reverse complement strand
TTGAACATAGGTTCTTGTGCTTCACAGTTTAAAAGTTTACATCGTTTTGAAGGTACTAATAAGGCCAATCATCAGTTATAAACTGTTTGGAAATACATGGGCGTAGGAAAGGGGGTAAACACATAGGAAGCAAACATTCCTTAATATCACTGCTACACTCAAAAAAATAAGTTTTAAAATTTAAAACATTCCACATTAAAATTTAAAACTATAATTTTAAAATAGACGTCAAAAACTATAGTTTTCAAATTTTAAACTTTATTTTAAAACTTTTGTTTTAGAAAAACGTTAATTCTTAAAACTTTTTTTAAAACTATAATTTTGACATTTTAAAATTTAAAAGTTAAGATTTTAAAACTTTAGTTTTAAAATAAGAAAAATTAAAAAAAATTGCAAACCTTGAACATAGGTTCTTGTGCTTCACAGTTTACAAGTTTAAAAAGAAAAGTGTTAATTTTTAAAACTTTTGGTTTAAAAAGTAAAACTTTAGTTTTAGAATTTTAGTACAATAGTTTTTAAATTTTAAATCTTTAAAACTAAAAAACATTAAACAGTCAAAACTTTTTTTAAAACTATAATTTTAAGTCAATTAAAACTTTTTAAAAGTTTTTTTTGTGAGTGTACACCTTGAGTCACCTTTTTTAGTTTAAATATGATAATTCATCCAAATAAAATGAAGGAATGCCCAATTTTTTTTTCAGGAAAATAAAATAAATCGAATCAATACAATAAACATAATTTATTAATTTTCCTTCACTTATTAAACATTTTTTTAATAAATATTTAGAACATTTAATCTAATTTTCAAAAGAAAATGTTTCTTTACAAAAATAAATCTTTTTAATATTATGAAAATTTTGTTTGACTTTCGATATGAAATGTTACTTATTCCCAAGGAGCATTAGCGATTTCTAGAATACGCATTATGTTCTACTTGAGAATATCTTACGTGTTTAATACCTCTAGAATACCTCACGGAATACCACTTCAAGTATGAGAATGGATGATATTCAGTACTACGAGATAACAGCCGAATCCGGCGAAAAGTAAAAAAAAAAATGGAGCATTGTATGGGAGAATTCAGGCACTAAGTTTAGGGGCGTTATCTCGGGGCGCCATTATTATGGTTTCTAATATATTATTCGAAGTGAGGATGGGTCAGAGGCTGTGAGTTGGGAAATTATAGAATTAATTTTATAAAAAAAACCTAGTGCTACTACGGAACGTAGTTCTACTGAACTGCTTCATTGTTTACTATTCTCCAACTATGTTAGGTAGTTGAGTGTGTTGCGTGTGAAACATATCCTTATGTATTGGTTTTGTCCGTCCGTTTGTCTCCTGTAAACCTTACCAAAGTAGATTTGAAGGGGTAAACACTATCCTATCGGGACATTTACTTAATTTTAAGGGTCTATCTGACTACTACAAACAATCACTAACAGAATTTCAATTTGTGTCGACACCAGTTGGCGCTAGCGCTTAACTTCTGGAAACTTCCATTTTAAGTGTATTTAAACTTTATTTTAGATTACTTTTAGTTTTATACCGCGTTTTAGGTACTGATAATTATATGTTATGATGAATGAGTTGAAATTCCAAGCCTTAGTCGAAATCGTTACAGCAGTATAAAAACAGACAAACAAAATAGATATTTTTGAAATATTTATGTTGTAATGGAATGTTGACATTGTATCATGTCCAGGTTGTTGACCTTCTGTCAACATCAGACATTTTTTAAGCCAATACTAACAGTTTCCGAATAATAAAAATAAAATCTTCCATCCGTCAACGAAACACCATAAATAAACAACGACCTCAACATTAAAAAAAAAAACTAAAATACAAAAAATGGACCATAAATTTACAAAAATTTCTTTGAAAATATCTTCGAAAATATTCAAAACAAAAGAACGAACAATTGAAAAGAAAAACAACAACGTAAGAATTACGCCGCCCATTGAAAAACATGAACACAAATTAATAAAAATGGGAAAATCAAAAAATACCTGTTCAAAAGAACTTTTAATAATAAAGATGACATTCTTCAATTAATCACAGAGCACAATTTTCATATCACAAATTTGTTTCTTCACAGAATTTCTATTTCACAAAAATTCACATCCTTTTCCTTTTTTCTCCTTTTATAATACTATTTTTTCAGCTTGATATCAGAAAAGACGCGTGGTTTCTTTGAACTTAAATTGAACACTGTTGGAGTCAAAATGTATCCGTTTATTTAAAGAATTCAATATTTTTTGTTCGGAAAAAATTTAATGAAATTTTTTTGTGTTTTTCTGCCTGCCTGCTTTTCCGATGTTGAGTGGAAATGTGAAGATGATGAACAATATTATGATGTAGGAGATTTCTGAGCACTTTTAAAAATATACGTATATATAAGATAAGTTTGTTTGGAATCGTGCCAGCCACCGACATTTTTAGGCACACTATTGAGATAGGTCTTGTTGTTTTCTTTTCTAGTTTCTAGTTTTCGAGTAAGAAGAATAAAAATCGTTAAATTAAATTAGTCATTTTGATTTTGTCGTTCATGTGATTGTTTTTTTCTTCGACTTCCTATGAAATCTTTCATCATTTCTAAAGTGATGATTCTCAGATATTCATTCATAGGAAATCCACAGCAGGTGATGATAGCGGGATGTGTAGGATGGGATTTCCGAGTAATGTTTTAATCTTTTTAATTGTTAATTGATGAACATCATATTCTATTACGGAAACATGGATTATGGTCTTCCCCGGAAAGAGGCAATGCGCTACCAGACAAAGAGAATGTTTTGGATAATCTTCGAGAATTATTCTTGAAGAAACAAAGCAAGACTACTGCGTATATTCTTAAAATTGGAATTAGTCATCTTTCGTTGGAGGTTTTGCATGCTGCATTGGTCTATTCAAATTAATCATGTTTTAGATGAACTTTGTTCGTGAAATTCCTTTACTTGACAGGTTATTTAATTTTCATTTGTCTCTATGGAAAATTATAGAATATGAGATTTGGGTTTTGAATCTGGTGGGATGTTTTTGAGTTTCGATTAACAAAGGTATTTAATGAAAATACGAAATTAATTTTGAAATTGTTTTTTACTATCGTGGTATCGTACTATGGTGGGTTTTGTTTTTGAATTATGGATGTATTTTATTCTTGTTTGTATACATGATTCGAGATAGCGAAGTTATGCACTAAAATGTCAATTTTTTATAGCCCATTTTACCTTTTTTTTTTTTTAACTCTTAGTAAGATAGTTATTCGTAGTGAAGTGAAATTTGTTTTTCATCATCTGAATTTGAACTCGTGACTGAATGAAAACTGAAAATTTCGTCAGCAATATTTATTAAAAAAGTCATTACTAATTTTTAATATAATTTAGAGATTAAAAAGTAATTTAAATACTGATTTTTACTATTGATAGAAACTAACACTAATCAAACAGTTTGCTAATACTTTGACTGCTTAGTAGTAAATCTTACTATCAATAGAACATGTTACTACAAAATAATAGTAATAGTAAATTTTACAATTGGTATATTTAGTAGGGAGTTTTAATAAATATTTAGTAAATTTTACTACTTTATTTTTTTCTGTATACAACAACAATGAGATAGCTCCACCATCAACGAGGAAGCTATTCAAAGGCTCCACAATCTTAAAAGTGCGGGTTCGAACTACAGATCTTGTCTTGTTCTCGCAATCATGACAGAAAGACATTAGTCTATAAAAATGTGGTTTTATGCCTGGGAAATCAAAATCTGATTAAATCTTCATGCTAAGACACATACTCAAAAAAGCATGGGAATTTAAGTCGACTAGTAGCACATTTTGGTCAACTTAAAGTTAACTTACAATACTCCGTTTCAGCATCCCCGCAAAGATGAAAATGACACTTTCAATCATTTGGAGTTGTAAAAGAGGGGACGAAGCAAGAATGAAAAAAAATCGTATTTAACGAGGTTTAAGTCGACGTACTGTCATGCGGTTTGGGGGAGGTCTAGGGTCTCCTACCGGACGCGTTACAGGGGGCGGATGGTGAAGCTGGTAACAAGGCTTAGGGGAAATAAACCCATCGCGGACCAAACCCTAGCCAGCTAAAGGCCAGTCACCTCTTCTGGAGTAACATCACCGACTGCGAATATAGGAAAAATGTCTCCGATCAAAAAGAATAAATGAATACACGGATATCGACACGGAATTATTATGGACTACGAGATAAAGATATATGTTCTTGGAACGTAGGAATTCTAAACAGAACAGGAGCAAGAGAAGATTTGATGAAATTCCTAAGAGACTTCAAGGCAGACATCACACACTTGCCAGAGATGGATTGGACAGGGAGAATTTGAGGACAAAAGGAATCATTGCTACATGTACTATCTTCCTGAGTATCTTCTAAAAGGCAAAACGGCAACCCGCAGTGTAAATATAGCGAACACTATCGGCAGATGTAAAAGGCCTAGCTGCGAAACTAAACACGCTACCTGAGGATGGACATAGATACACTGGAACATGTGTGCTAATGTAGTCAAATCCACCGCAACAGATGTACTTTGTCTGAGACAGCCGCCAAGACAGGTTGGAAGATTGGAACACCAGCATAATTTGCACTTCAAACTAGTTTCCAACGATAAGAGGTTTTCATCAGGGCGATGCATTATCGTGTAGCTTCTTCAACATCCTTCTTAAGGTAATCATGCACAACTTCTACCTATATAACGAGACGCAGAACAACTACGTATGCGCACGTGGAGAAGAACAGCTGGATCCTGAGATAGATGGTTGAGGTTCATCCATTCAGCGGAATCTACTTAAGTTTCGTTGCTGGATATTTATGTATGTGGTTAACAAGCAAGTGCTTTTCCATATTATGTTAAAATAAAACACATATTTAGAAAGAATACATGAAATAATTTACGAATGAAAAAAAGATTGCGAATTCTCAACCATTATGAGATATTTCCTTTCATTCTTCATAACTATATCAAAAGTTCTTTGTTATTTTCAGGTTATCATTTCTTAATTATTATTTATTATAGTATTATTACAACAATACTTTAATTGAAAACAAAGAACAATTGAAGAGTTTTCCCCTGCTCTAGTAAAATAATGTTTACGTGGAAAAGTAATAATTCTAATGTACTTTATTGAAAATATAGACAAAGAGGGAAAGTGTATATTTATTGCTGAACAACGCAATTCTTCGATACTTGAGATTTTTCATTTTCTATTGCGCCATTGTTTTCCTAGGCATTTGTAAATAAGAAAATGTATGATATCAATATCATCGCTTACCTTCCAGTGGTCCTCCTCCTCGCCCCAGCTATAGTAACTCTTGAGATATTCCTCCGAATTTTCCCACTGGACCTCCTGTGCCCACTAGATCTACTATTTTCAGTGGTTGAAGAGCTCCTCCTGTCAGTCGGTATAATATCAGATGCAATCGAGGAAGCAGTTGATCGCCTCTTTCCAGCAGTAAACGTGCCACCGCTTCCACTAGACGATGTGTTTGTCGCCGAAGAATCACTTCGCATAAACACTGAACTCTGTCCAACAGAAGATCTTTTCAATCGAGCCAAAGGATTACTGTATTGATAGCTAGTGCCTTCCTGAATATTTTGATAAAACTGCTCTGTATCCCTATAGTCACCTTCTGAAGAATCCGACCTTCGTCGACCACTCGTGTTGTACAAATCATCCTCTTCTACATCGCCTTCCTCCTCCTCTTCCTCATCATCGATAGGTTTGTTTTTAGAAGGGTTAATTGTGGAGGTGTGATTGCTGAGTTTCGGATGATGGTGATACTTTCTTACTTCAAAGCTGTCTATGGAAACCTTTCGATTGCGAACAACGAAATTGTGTTTGTCCTTTAGCTCTTTGTTATCCGAGCTTGTTGTCTCGTCAGATTTTCTTTCAAACGATAATGAGTTTGAGGTAACTGGGGAATCGGTTGTTCTGGTATCGGAGGAGCTGGTGGTTGCGGTGTTGTCAGTTGTTGGTTTGTTGGTGTTTTCAGAAAAAGCAGTAGTCCAAGGGATTGAACGTAAAAATTGAAAAATTATGATTAACGTTGCAATCATATCACATCCATCAACTTGTCATCTTCGCCTCTACTAATCATCTACTCGTTCATTCTATTTAATTGATTTAGATTCTCTAATGGGAATGAATGGGAAATAATATTCAGTTTGACGTTCTCTATTCTTATATTTGTATATCTGGTGTGCGTAACATACATCTACGAGTACGGTAGATAGAGCATTTACAGCTATATAGCTTCAAATGGAAGATAGATTGCAGTTAAAACCAAGAACATGTGTTCATTCGTCTGAATGTAATGAATTCATTCAACAGAGACACTCTTCTATTTGTTCAATATTTGATTTTCAGAATATGTGAGGAAATGGTTTGGATAAGGGGTTTCATGTTTGAGTAAATGGTTGTGAAGCCACATGATATGATGATTTGACAGTTTTAAATTTTATTTACTTAAAATTCATTTCTGAGATTGTGAGGTCCTTGAGATGAGACTTTTGTTATATAGCGGTATTTTGGGAGCGATTTTTTGTTGTAAAATGACATTTAATTAAATTGAACACTTGATGATCATTACAAAAAATGGAATTTAAATTAGTGATGATAATTGCACAGGAGCAAGTATATAATATTTATACTTTACTATACCAGAAACGCTTTCAAATAAGAAATAAACCCGATATAATCCGTGTTCAATATGGCACATGATAAGTCTTCATTATATAATTCTGAATAGGAAGAAACCTTATTTTTATGAAAAAAATGTTCTCCACCATAGTAAAAAACATAATCAAAAATATGAAAAGCGTTGCCAAGAAAGCAATCTTTACAAATGAAACAAACTGCGAAGGTTGCGAAAAGAGCAAATAACCGGAACAAAATGAAGTGAAGACCTTTTTAAATTCTCCGCCTTAGCAATGATTTAAAATAAGCAAAGTACTTAACTTCCTAGAAATTTTGAATCAAATCCAATTACAAAGGATGGAATCATCCGCACATGTACAACGTACAAGTGGTTTCATTATTTGTCAACAGAATAACAAGTATAACTCCATAGTAATATCATTCTCTTCGTATAATCAGATTATATCGTTTCATGGTGACACTGAGTTGAACGTTTATCATATACAATACACCCAATCCATCAGTATGAAATTTCACATATCACATAAAACCCTTTCAAGTAACAAGAATAATTCAACTACTTCACTCAGATTTCATACCTCCAGCTTATTGCTTCATGTACTCTGATTTGACTATCTTTGAATATAATGAATTTAAAAAAAAAAAAAGGGTTTCCAGGATGTCATGTTTCTTTGAGGGGTTGATTGTGTTTTATTATCAAATATTTGTTAGGAAAAGTTCATGCAACCAAACCGTGCTCCCTGAAATCAAATCAGGACGATAGTTTCTTTATTTGAGCTCAAGATTTCCTTGTAGTAGAATAGAAGGAAAAAGATATTCCTAAATGTGAAAATTAATACAATATACGTACTTTAAATAAAATGTATGTGAAACGTTTACAAAATAAAACAAACATTTCGCTATATTTCCTAAAACTTAAAAAAAGAAATCTTAATTTAAGGAAGGCCTTGGAACATCTCTAATAGAAAATGCCGAAGTGAAATCTTTCACTTTCCTTACAACCATTGAGTGCAATGATATCGACAAGATAACGACTCCAGAATACGTAGTAACGGCGATAAAAAACCAGTACGAGATCAGCGATATATCATTGAGGAAGGCACGCAAACTACATCTATAGCATAAAACATCAAGGGAGAATGCAAGGTGGAATGGTCCATTTGTGACTTCAAGGAAAAAGCAACTTTGACAAGGTGCTTCACATAGCAAGAAGCCGACGAAATGGCTATGCTATATCGGATATATTTGTATGGAAAGGTTTGGGAGAAACTATACAACTCCAGCAATGTCCTGGACTACATGCTACGATCGGAGAGTAACTGGCTGAGAGTTGAGAGCAGAATCACATATATACAGACAGAGGAAAAAGAAAAAGTACAGACGAAGTAATATCTAACCTGTACGAAGTAATATCTAACGACAGTACCGTTGAGGGTTTACTCTAGGTGGGCTCACTTTTACATAACCCGCTATTGCAGCAAACAAAAAAAGTTACTACTTCAAATATATAGAGTATTTAAGACAATTAAATATGAAAGTTTTGATCAATAAAATATGTGTGATTTTCCTGAGCATTAAAATGTGTAAAATATTCATCATATTTTAAATATGTCCTACTTTAGTACACAAAACAAAATTCTAGAAAGTGTATTCTTGTGTGAAATTAATTATATAACAATTTCGTCAACCTTTAAGTAATCCACACTCCGAATATTTACTGTACACATTGAACTAAACGCACACATCCCTTATTTCCCTTTTATCCCAGTTAATATATAAATCAAACTGATATCTTCATTTTCTTGTCTAGTACATGAACATAATTATTTTGTTTCACCATAATTAAACCCGAGCATAATTCACTCCAATTTAATTAGGTTGACAAATATTTTTTGTCTTTTTGGCATAGGTCCTTTTTCATTTGGGAAAAAAAGGACAAATTGAAGTAATCAACCAGAACGTAGTTTGTGTTTGTTTTCAATTTTCGTTAATTTCTTGTAAAGGTACTTCACTACATAATAGACTACGAAATGTTATAATCCGTATCGTATAACGAGCTATAAGGACGAAATTGCTATCTGTGTTTTCTCAAGCTGGAAAATTTAGCTATTTTGTTTCCATTGCTTTTTTTGTTGTGAACATAAATTATAACGCCTTTACAAAAAATATAGTCCAATTTAAAGAAATTAATTAAATTCATTGAATTCCTATGCGCTAGAAAATACCTATTACTTTGCCACACCCGCTTTCTGTTCATTCGGTCCCTATAGATTATAACTTGGGTTGATGTCCTTAATGTAATTACGTTCATATTAAAGTACTAAATGATTGTAATGTTGTGCTATTGTCCGTAGCAAATTGAATTTTTTACGAAAATTACTTTCTGAATCTATAAATAAGATTATCGCTGAACAGAACATATACTTCTGGTCTTGTATAGCTTGCCGTCCGTTTTCGTTCATTGAACATGCAATGTGAATGGAATGTAATACGTACTATGCCATGGCGAGTCGAGTTGAGTCTGTTGCTCTGGTTTACGGTCGTATCGTAATGTTCGTTTTCCATTAAATTGGATTAGAGAAATGAATTATTGTTGCTATATCACCCCATTGTTTTTACAGTGCATTCTCCATCATATTAAAAATTCTATATTAGATTACAGAAACAACACTTTGACTGTAACTGTTACTGTAAACTGGTTCAATGGCTAATTTAAGTGTACTTAAACTGAAATATAGATACAAGCAACACACACATCGAAAGAAATCCTACCCATAATCAAAATTCCTGGTAATTGCATAGCAACTCTTATTGGATAATCCAATCAGAAACCATCTTCAAGTTTAATATGTTAATGCCATGGAAATTTTGCTGACGCAATTTAATTTGATGAAGTTTAATTGTTTCGCAAAAAAGAGAAAAGGAAAAATGACGTTCATCATAAATCTTAATTGATAAAGTTTATCGTCATTGGATGCAAAACAGAAACTTATTGTAATTATGGTCGATCATCATTGTCATCGGCTACCAGCCATCTTTATCATATCTGAATCTTCTTTACTTAATATAATGTTATTATGGTTTCGATTTTGTGGTGGTCCTCACGTATGTTATATCGTTCTCAGTCCCACTCACTAGAAGCTATTTTTATATTATAAAATTAATTGCTTGCCGTTCTTCATCTGACTATATGAGTTTATATGAGAAGGCTATGAACACTAAGGAATGCCTCCGAGGGATGAGCAGATTTTATTTCAATCATTGAAATTATTTTTGGTTATTGAGAGTAATTGTGGTAAAATTAGAAGTATATGTTATAATTATCGGACTATTTCATAGATAACATGTTACATTTTTGAAAACAAATCTTGCTATTCAGATTAGAAAGGGGGGGGCGGGCTTTTGCGTGGGTCCACCCTTGAAACAGTCCCCCGGACCAAGCCTACCGCGGCCATTCACGCGGGAAAACCCAGTATGCATCCGCAATGGGGGCGGCTCGAAATGGATTGGATGAGGACAAATAGAGGACAGAACCAAACCGTAATGCCACATATACTATAGTTGCCATCTTAAAGCACAAAAAGCCGATGTTGGTCTTGCCATTCGTGGACAGACAAGGTATTGCGTAGCTCGATGGACACCTATCAATCAGCGATTATGCATAATCCGCATGCGAGGAAGGTTCTACAACACAAGCATTATTTGTGCTTACGCCCTCACAGAGGAACTGAACTCTGCTACCATGAAACAACAATATGAGGATGCAGTGACTGCAAAATGTTTGGACATGCCTTAGTAAGAAGACATTAACGGGTACTGGAAGCTATGTGTACAATATATAAAAACAGCCGCCACAGAAACAAATGGTATGAGGGAACCTCAAACAAAGAAGGGATGGCGAGATGCCGAATATGACAGAGCTGCCTTGTCGAGAAACAGCAGTTAACCAGCAAACATTAAGTAATCAAGCAATGGGAAGAGTTTTTCTCAAAGCTCCTGAACGGTGTAAAAAGCAGTGAACAACCGTCATTTAATTTCCAAAACAACCATGATGTCCTTCAGCCAAAAGATCAGAGCTAGACTCAGCTATCGAGATGCTAAAGAGCAAGAGCGAAGGAAATTACGTTATACTAGCTGAGGTGTTGAAAACAGGAGGGCCTTCTTTCAACGACGCTTTCCACAAGCTGCTTCTGAAGATCTGGGCATCATTTGCCTACAAGAACGCCTGAAACCAATATCATGAAAAACATCAGACGTCAAAGACATATTCCTTGCAATTGAGAAAGAAGCTAATTCAGTGAGAACTTGTTTTACAAGATATAACATCCAAATTCTTGGATATGCTGATGACTTGGACGTAATAAGGAGAAAAACATCAGACGCCAAAGACATATTCCTTGAAATTGAGAAGAAAGCGAATTCAGTCAATGGAGGAAAACCCAAATATATGGTCTCAAGTCGTAAAGAAAGAATTCACAACCAAGTTGGAGCGACTGTCAACATTGGTAGTTACGACTTGGAGGTTGTGATTTTTTGTTTTCTTGCGAATAGGCTATTACTGTCGACTTAGCTATCCAGGAAGACCGAGGTTAAGCTTTACAACGAGCTCGTCTTGCCAGTATTTCTGTATGGTGCAAATGCTGGAACTTGACATCGGAAGACGAAGGAGTTCTCTCTGTATTTGAGAGAAAAGGGCTACGAATTATCTCCGGTGTATTATCCGTGGAAGGTTAATGGAGGGTACTGTATGTACTGTATGTACATATTCCTTGTATAGGTTAAATATTTTAAAGTGTGTAACACACATTTCCAGATTTACGAGGATCACGCAGGATAGCGCAAACAAATTTGCCAAAAAATCTAACTTCGTCCTAAAATCCCAACTATTCAAACTATACAAACCACTACAATAATGTCAATAAAAAACAAAGACCACCGACCCCAATTAATTTACAAGAAGTTTTTTCAAAGTAAACTATGAATGATACAACCCCAACCCACATAACCGTGAGAACAAATAAAGAAGCGCTCTCTGTCTTATCAATGTTTGTTTCAGATACAAAAAGATAAGGAGTTCTATTTATTAATTTCGTTATTGACATTTTAAGTTAAAAGTTTTAATTTTATTGGTCTCCCTAATAACTTGATATCATTATTTTTCACTTGCTATCGCTAACAAATGTTTCGACAATGACAACATTGCTCTCTAATCAAATAAAAGCTATTTGATAGAGTCTTTCAAGTAGCGAAAAATTCTTGGTAAGTTACTTTTGTGGTAGTTTTTTGTCTATGTTTTTTGGCAAACAAAACATGCTGTTTTCTTGGTGTTTTTTTTTTTTGGAAAAGTTTTTTTTGTTGGAACCTTTTTTTTTTTACAAAACCTTTGAGTTTTTTTACGACTAATTGTCTAATTGCTACAGAAAAACCCTCGTGCTTAATGTTCACTGTTCACATTTTAATTACTCATTTTATCAAGCCAAATATTTACTATTGTCTTATAAGAGGTTTAATGTTGAGTAAATAGAGTATTTTACGATGTTTGCGTTGAGGGGACATTAATATATGTTTCTATGAATATATGGCATTGTTGCCATTACAACATTATATATATATTTTTATTTATATTTGCTAGGATCGCAAACTACACACTATAAAGGAAGTAAGAGTGTCCTATTTTTGGACATTGTATTGAAATGGATTCTTTTAATTTCCTTCCTGATTATTTACTGTTTTCTTTCATTTTCTATTTCCAAAGCTAGAGAAAATCAATATTGTCCCAGGGAGTCGCATCATAGATACATACACTTGACATGATAAACTCGATATTCCAAGGATTTGCTTGAACACTGTCGGATACCTCTCCTCTCTGTTCTCAATAGCTCGTAAACAGTTTCTTTTGGAAAGGAAATCTTAATGAATATCTTATGTTTAGATTTTGAATTTAAAAGTGTTAAACATACTCGAAGAAATCGCTCTAGTTTTAAGTGGATTCAGAATATATGAATTAGATTATAATATTGAGATATATCTTCTTCATATATTTTTATTGCATTCACGTTTATAATTATGAACCGAGCCGAAAGCGGTAAATGTTAAATTCACATATTCATAACCATAGAAAATAGCGAACAGCTGATGAACAGCGTATATAACTGAGCCAATCAAAAACGACTTGAATAGTGAACCAATAAGAATAGTGAACTACACACTTTAACGATTTATGTAATACAAAACTTGTTTATGCTTTATAAATAAGAAACATACAAAGACTCCCTTCATACAACTAGTAAAATGCTTTCCACTCGTATAATTTGCAGCTTTAGTTATTAAATTAATATAAGTTAGATACAAAGCAGTACATGTTTCCGTCATAAGAAAATATATTTGTAAACGACGAAGACATTATTGCACGCTGGAGAGAGTACTTCTCAGAACCTCAGCGAGTAAAATATCTAAAAGGAATCCCAAGGAACACTCAATCGCAGAGATTAAAAAAAAAAATCGAAGTTGAAGAACAATAAAAGTTCTGGATCCGATGGGATACCAGCTGAGCTTAAACAGGTGAGTATTTTGTTGAGCACTTACTCCATCTTTTCCAACAGATACGGTTGACTATGACGAGGCCAAGCTAACTGAATCTTTTGAAAGACATACGGGGATTGTGATCAACAAGATCCCAAGCCGTGCAATACTAAATTTCCCTGATGTTAGATTTTTTTGAATATATACAAATCTAATTAATTTCAAGAACTTTTAGAATTTTAAAAGAAGGGTGAGCTGTGCAAATGGAAGCGGTTGAACCATTCAATTTAAAAATATACTTGAAGCGAATTGAGAAGATCGAGATGTTGAACACTGACAATTTCAAAATTTGTACACGTATTCCTAGAATAAAGTCGATTCTTTGAATTCTTAAAAAAATGTTTGGATTCTCGGACTGCTGACATATTGGATATATTTTTATGTATCTTTTTCTTTGAAAAACACCCCTCACGCAAAATAAGTGGGGAATATTAAAAAATATTCCTTCGATAAGCAAATTACTCTTTAAATACCAAAATACTGGAAATTATGTATTCAAACCAACCAACCAAAACACTAATTATCACGTTAATAACACCAAAGAGCCGCAGTGAGCGGAAAGTCCTCGAACAAAAATAAGCCAGGATAATCGGTAAACTACTACGCACGTAAACTTATCCGCTTAAAATAGTGATTTTGCAAAATCTGTATTTAAAAATTTATAAAACAAAAAATCATTTCCGTTGACTATAAATTAAAAGGGCAATCTTAAAGTCAAACCGATTCGTTCGGTTAGTCAGTCAGTCACTCGCTCATTCATTCATTCCGCCCGTCCGTTATTAAGAAAAGTACACTTCTCTCAAATACTATGGTATAATTAACTAATAACAGACTGAATAATGAATACTAAACATATATCTCCCATTGTTCACACAGAGTGGAAGTGGAATCACTCATACAGCAAAGTAAAATTCAATGAAAATCAATATCGCTTTGGAGATGACATTCGGATTCAATTTACAAATTGTATGTTGTGCAACAGTTAGTAGACTTAAATTGTTGCGTTTGCGTTTGCATTTGATTCTAGTTCGTTACTGAACTCTTTGAATTCAAAGGGATTCTATTTAAACTCTCGATCAAGAGTATAATTGGTTATGAATTTCAGACGAATCAAAGCGAAAGAAATTCCTTTTTCTTGTTCATTGAATTGAATTCTGATTTTTATTAAAATTTAAATGGTTATTCTATGTATTTGGGATTCATAGGTATATTTTTCATGTTTCTGACGTGCTCTTTTTTTTTTTTTTTTTAATTTGTTTGTTTCAAATTGAAATAGTTTTAATTTTGTTTGATCCAATCAAAATACGCCTTCAAAATTTTGTTATTGGCTGTTTCCTGGGAGAAGCGCCGAATTTTCTAAAATGCCGAAGACTGAAGCTGTGACTCGATTACTGGNTCTTTTTTTTTTTTTTTTTTAATTTGTTTGTTTCAAATTGAAATAGTTTTAATTTTGTTTGATCCAATCAAAATACGCCTTCAAAATTTTGTTATTGGCTGTTTCCTGGGAGAAGCGCCGAATTTTCTAAAATGCCGAAGACTGAAGCTGTGACTCGATTACTGGTGAGGGAAATGCTTCGTTAAGCTTCAATTGTTAGATTTGTGGGGCTTAAAACCTGGATAAACTCAGTAAAATTAATTCTAAATTTAAAAAGTTGATTAAAATACCTTATTTACATTAAAGAATTTTGATTGACGCCGCTGATCAAATATTTCCAAATGCAAACAATTATTAAAGTAAAATATAAATAAGTCCCTATGAAAAACTTTTCATCTTAAAAGCAATATTTTATAAAGACATTTATTCTATAAAGGATATGCTTTCATCTATTACGATTATTTCAGAGAGTCCTTCAAACGTTAAAAAGTTTTAAATGTCAGACCTTTGTTACATAGTCTTACCTTTCTTGAAGACTGTTAGAAATCAATTTCATGTCAGATTATGGAAATTCGAGTAAGTGGAAGGAAGCTAAATGAATTCCCAGAATTCTCATTTTAAGTCCTTCGTGAATGTTATTGGATTCTACGCGTTGTCGAAATTGAGTTATTTTCAATTATTCTTTTCTCACAGGAAATTAGAAATTTGTTTGTTCTTCTTTTATAATTGTTAAAATATAAATTGAATGAATATCGAGTTACATTTGCTGACGAAACAGTTTTGAAAACCCTCAATCCAAACAAGATGTTAATTGAAGGACATTCTCGTCCCTCTTTTTAGAAGAGATTGATTATAGAGATTGAAATATTAATGAACTGAATACTCGAAAGACCCCCCGAAGTTCTGTTGTTATTGAATGCTGGAGCTTGCAGCTGCATGAATTATAAAATTATCATAAGCCTGGAAGATTAATACTTCTGGTCCTTGATTATTCTACAATTGTATTGGAAATTCATTACCATTGTTTCTAGAATAAAGAAGGAACCGATGTTCAGTTCATATTTTCTATTCAACTAGCTATGTATTGATTAAAAAAGTCAATGGAGTGGTTGGGTTGGTTGTTAGTTATAATGTATGCTTATGAAGTACACACTTAACATTAATTAATTGAGATTTCTATTCAAAATACTACTTTTAATTGGATTTACGTATAGTTTCTAATTTTGTGTAAGGATGAATTGAAGGATGTGTAGCATTATTTTTATTTGTTTCAAAAAGCACTTTTGATGAGAAGAAGTTTATTTGTTTTAGAATAAGGATAATATTTAATTTTAATTTTCATAAGAAATTATTATTAGAAGATTGGATAGTATAGAAGTGTTTATTGAGATTATAAGAAGATATCAATAAGAGAATGAATTTCTTGCTTTTAATATTAACACATGGTATTAGGAGCATAATAAATGTTTTGAAATAACATTTAATTGGATTTGGTTATGCTTAGTTTATGGTATCACTCTCGCCTTCCACTCTGACCACTCTGTGTTCGATCGTCGAAGCACACGCTAGAATTTTTTGTAAGATGTCCTTGCCATTTCAACAAATCTAATTGTAATCTTAAGACATTCTTTTGATACCTAAAATTAAAATACGTAAAAATTATATGAGTTTATAGCTGATAGCCATAATAAAAAATGAGAACTCAATAATATGTGTGGACAATCATTAATCATTAAAATATTCGTTATTTTCATTCATATTACTTTTTCAGTTCTGAACACATATCTTTTCATTTGTCAATTGACAACAAATAACATATTTTAAATGTTATATATATAAAAGAATACACCGAAAAAAAAGTTGTCATACAAATACTTCCTCCATTCAGCATCGATAAAAATGATTTTCTAAAAAACAGGACATGTTGAATAAAAGCAATGATAAATATTATTTAATTTATTAAAATACATGTGGAATTTTGTTTCGAGTATTTTTACAAATGCAGGATGGAATAAATGCTTGTGTGACAATTTCAATGAGCAGTATTGTATTGTAATTCTACCTTTATTTTATGTATTGCTAGTTCAGTTCCATCTAGAATACCTACGGATTCTATTTCTCTACCATGCTACTTGTAACCCTATAGAATAATAATTTCGGAATTATATACTTCTTAAAAACCTATTGAATCCTTCTTGTAGAAGGTCAATTCAAACGGTATTCTAAACTTCTAGAAATCATCACTGTTTCCAATTTCCTTGTAGAAGTGACTCGAGTAGTCACATCAGAAGCTGATTGAACGACGAAGAAATGAGAGTCAGAGGGCTTTTCGAGACTTTCAATCAATTGTCAATATCGGTCTCATTTTGAAGAAAAACATTTGGACATTAAAAAAAATAAAACAAAATTTGTTTGTTTTAGACTATACTTTGTATTCGCAACATGATTTTTTTTTAATGTTTGTGATAAATAATTTTAAAATTAGACAAGTTTTTACAACTGAATTAAATTTTTTTTAAATGTGCTTGTTTTGTAGTTTATAGATATTTTGTTTTAAAAACTTCCATAATTTTTTCTGTTGTATTGTAATATTTAATGCAAACAATGAGTGGCGCATACGATGCAATCATGAGCTATATGCAGAGTCTGGTATCGTAGAAGGAGTGCGAAAACAACAACTTCGTTGGCTTGGACATGTTTGAAGCATGTCAGATTAAACCCCACCAAAAAAGATCGCACAAGCTAGACCCGAAGGTTCCCGACGACAAGGTCGACAACGGTTACGATGGTTAGATAGCCTTGAAGGAGAGCTTACATCAAAAGGAATCACAAACTGGCTGAGACCGCAAACCGAGAAAGATGGAGACAAATTCTGTGTAGATTTTGAATCAAATTATTATTTAATTTTATTCAACGTTTTATTAAAAGTTCAATTTGTATTATTTTTTTCAAAAACGTTTTTTTGTTTTATTTTGAATTGTAAAATAACTTGTGGATTTAAACAATTTTCAAACAAATAAAATTGTCAAAACCAACATTAATTTTAAAAAAAATTATAATAATTGATTTGTATTACTTTCAACATTACAAAAAAAACGATTTTTTTAAACGATGTTACTGATTTTTTGTTTTGTCTATTAATTTTGAAACATATCTTTTCGAAAGAATACCCATTAAAACCATTCTAATATACAAATGTCCAAAGTTTGTTTTATAAATTAAAATTATAAATATTAAAAAATATATATTAATTCGGTTAAAGTAAACACTTCAAATTGTAAAAGCATTAAGAAATTCCCCAAGATGAAATCTTATCAGAGCATTTACTAATTGCCTGTTTAAGAAGCCTTTAAACAAACAGCAACTGAATAATAGCATGTTAAAACCTAGCATGGGCGTGCATACTGTAAGAAAACTTCCAGGACGGGTATGGGCTCCTAGAGCATACTTATCTAAGGGAAAACTTATGAAGCTGGTAAGAATCCAGAACCCAGGGTACAATACGGCGAAGTTGACAGCACTTCCTGATTAAACTTTGCAGCGATGACGTGCCCGTTCCAGATAAGAATCACATGGTAATCAAAGTCGGAATGGCTTTACCCAAGCTCGTTTTGGATGATGGCGACTCCGACAAAACAGTAAAGCCAGAAGCACCTACTGTAGAGTCATGCAGTGAACCTCCAATGCTGGTGGACAAGGCAGAGGTTAAAATGTAGCGGATTCTTCAGATCAATCATTGTAAGCTAGCTATAAGTATTCTAGCTAAAGTTGTTCATTCTATATATAATATTTATCTTTACTGCAGATGTGCGGATAAGACAGGATTTGCAGTACGAGGAGTGATGAGGGAAAAGGTCCTAGAATCTAAACCTGTGAACGACCGTATATGTGCATCAGAATAAAGGGCACTTTCAGCAACTAAAAGCTCAGATCGGTAGTGAGAAAGTCTTCGACGGCACTAT
>JXPG01046650.1:0-11725 GCA_001015175.1 Megaselia abdita | reverse complement strand
TTAGCAATTGGTCTATAATTGTCAATAAAAACTATTATTATTATTTTTGTGTGTTTTTATTCACAATATTTGTTAGCATGGATTTTTTAGATTGGTAATCTAGAATTTTAATGTTTATGTTCCTTGTAATTAGATCTGTTTTATTTTTTGTACAATTTGTTAAAAGATTTTAGACTATATTTTTGNCTATAATTGTCAATAAAAACTATTATTATTATTTTTGTGTGTTTTTATTCACAATATTTGTTAGCATGGATTTTTTAGATTGGTAATCTAGAATTTTAATGTTTATGTTCCTTGTAATTAGATCTGTTTTATTTTTTGTACAATTTGTTAAAAGATTTTAGACTATATTTTTGATATAATGTATTATTTATTTAGTTTGCTATTTATGTAAATCATTTATTTTGTGTTATACTAATTATTCTTCTTGAGATCCGACCGTCTCAATAAATATATATAATCAGAGTCTGAAAATAGACAAAAAAAATCACATTGTTTTTAAGTATTTGAATAAGTTTAATTAAAATAAAACTGAAAGAACAAATGTTTTAAATTAAAAAAAAAAATGATAAATATAAAACAAAAATTGAATTTAAAACAACAACAAAATTATGCAAGTCAATTACAAACCCAAACTACACTTTTTATAATTCGAAATATTTTTTTTAAATTCAAATGCTTCACAGTTTTTTTATTTATTAAAGTGGTATTACATTTTTATGGATATCATCGAACGAGTAAAACTACTTTACATGTTTTTGTTTCGTTTTTTTTTTTCTTGAATGAGTATATGTTTTTTGAAATATTAAAAAGTAAACAAATCTTAGTATAAAATGTAGATTGTTTTAGAATTTTCTAATTTAAGTACAATTTAATTTAAGAACATTTTTAAGGCCGAAAATTTGGATTTTTAAATAGTTTAATTGTTTTTTTTTTTTCGTTTTTTCTACAAAACTTCTAGGGATTATTTTGATTTAAAACGAGGGCTTAAAATAGCTTAATAAGGCTTATTTTACCCTCTGAATTCCTTGTACGAACCCTAGCTTTAGTGACACGAGGTTAGTTAAATTACTTTGCTCTTACTATGATGATGTTTATATGCTAGACAAAAAAATGCTCTTATGATTATGCTTATATGCTGGTTTATATATTTATTATTACCGTGTTCAATGTTTCGCATTGAAAATAAATCTTATTATTATATTTCAATTTCACCCAAAAACATCAAAAAGATATCCTTTTTTGCTTTTCTCACCAACAGCTTTCTTGTGACCATATGTTTGATATCACAGCTGCAACTATCAGAGTTAAGATTGAGACAATGGTTTACTTGATATTAAGTTGCATAGGATATGTTATTAAATGTTGTCACGCAGAGATAGTATTCAGACTTTAATAACTTTATCAAAAAATGTATAACATCTTATCACGGCTTTATTCTTATATCCTTTTCAACATAACGCCCTACCTCATGTAAGGCTGTTTCAATTGAACTTTCCTTCTTATATGCTTGTTACAAAGATGCTGTCGCCACTTGGGTTAGATTAGATTTAATTTCATATCAATATTTCGATTATTTTTATTAAAAGCGATGACAGTCTAAGGGTCTAAATTCGTTTAATGTATAGTATATAGCTAGTTCTTTCCGACACTTTTATATATCACTTTTAACCTCCTCCGTGAATACTTTGAGGATATATTCCATAACTAGAGAATCCTTTAATGATTCTCCAAGCAAATGTTAACATATTAATTACATTACAAATACCAAATTTACAAAAACAATTTTTTTGGTGTGACGAATGGAGCAAAAGAAGAAAGACTCTGGTAAGATAGCAAAATGTACCAGTGAACAATGAACGATGGAGGCAATGCATTAAGTCAGCAATAAGCAACTATAGGCCTTATCTACATAATCAATTCGTAGACAAGGAAAACTCATCCGAAAACCGTTTTTATAAAAAAAAAATCATGTCGTCTATATTGGAACGGACCATTGGAAGTCAGACAATATATCGCATATTATAAAAGCAAGGTGTGATGTTTTAGGATTAAATGGAAACAGGTTTGACACTAATGCCGACAAGAGATGCTCTTTATGTAATCTTAATACAATGGAAACTTTTTACACTTTTTTGTGGTATGCCCGATTCTGAAGGAACTTCGTGGACAAGCCTTCGGAAAATATGAATCGAATGAGGAGGAGGTAATAAGAACGCTAAATGGTCAAATGTATCCCTGGACATCAACAGCTTGGTTTATAAGAACAGCTATGAAGTATAGAAGAGAGCTGATAATTGAATTTAATTGAGATTAAAATTATCTGAAATTCTAGTTTAATTATTCCGAAAATAATACATATTATATAACTTTTAGAAATACTTGAAATTGTTTATAGGACACAATATTTTATATATGATTTAAAGAAATTTTATAAAATTTTACTTTAAGTTAAAATTTATTTATGAATTCAAGACTGACAGTATTTATTACTAGTCTCAAATTTATTTACAACTCGAATATTAGACATTTTGTATATTTTATTATTTGTAAATAAATCTATTTATCTATCATTACAAATAAATTAACATTTCTTTACGTTTATTCATAAACATCTTACTTAACGAAAACTTACGTAACATGAAAATTATATAATATCCTATCTTCTTTTCTGAAGTTTAAAGAATCCATACACACGAATTCGGAGAATTTTGGATTGGAACCTAGCACTTCGGTTAAACTGACTAGATTGCTAAGCTATACATAAGCTGTACTAAAATAGAAAACAGCATTTTATCCTACTCAAACTATAAAATCAAGTCAATCACATTCATTCAAATATATAATAATATTAAAGAGGAGATATTCCAAACTATGTTTTTTTCTATCCTACATATATTTGTATTTATGAATCTAATAATATATAATGTGTGCTATCTCAAGCAAAGACCAATATTTTGTAATTACTAGCAATTAAAATTTATTTTCAACTATCAGTTAAAATTTCTATCTTCCTGTTTTAATTCCCGCTATTAAAATAAAATCCAAATCACAATGTTAAGAGAAAAAAACTGTCACGTTGAAATTAAAAATAATCACACAGTTCGCATAGGTAAAAATGCAAATCTCAACATAAGTTACCAACCACGACACACAACAGCCATCTAGAAACAATCAAATACAAATATAAAAACAGAAAAATTCCCTTGTTGCACATTCAGTCATGCAACTATAATTTAATACAATTGCAATTATAATAGCACTAATTTCAGGTAAAAATCATTGCGTTACGTTTTTCGTGCTCGCTTTTCAAAGTAAATATGCGGAAAATCGTTACAAACAAATCATTAGCTGAAAATCAAAATTATACTATGTATGTACGAAAAACAGATATGACAGGCGCATTCCTTTATCAAATAGAAAAACCTTCAAGGAAGTCACGAATCAGTTTGGGACCCAATCTGATTCGTTTCACTCGTTGATTGTACGGAGACAACAATAGAATATGGTGACACCTGTTAACTAGTAAGACTTTGGTTAGACGACTGGTTATGCGGGTTCAAGTTTTCTTTGTCTGTGCGGTTGATTTGAGTCGTTCCACGGAATGAGGAAAATTGAAATCAAAAGCATTGCTGTGAATTTGTCAAACATACGGGATACTCTTGAATGACATAAATTTATTCATTCATTTAGTTTGCTCTATCTAAACAACACGTTTCTTCTATCTTCAATTGGCTCAACACATTTAATGATACTTTAAGGAAGTGTAATGTTTGTTTGTCGATACTTTGGAAACGGTTAGATGCTATCGATAGATAAAACTGGGACAATTAACTATTGTCACTTTTGAATGGATTACATTTTTGTAACAAATTTCGAGGTATCTTATTTTTCGGAATTAATGGGATATACTGTTTTTTGAAAATTTCTCTAATTTATAGAAAAGCGCAGTGAAATTATGTTACATTTGAATAGTAGTTATGTTTTAATTTGAAATTCATATGTCGTGAAATTATATTTTAAAAAAGGAATTATTGGCTTAAAACAAAAAAGAATAAAACAAAACCAAGGCATACCCATACTTTTAGGCGCACATTTATTTAAAAAAAAAAACATGAAACTTAATCTGATATAAATTAAATAAGTAACAACAATTTGACTAGTTATTGAGAGTATCCTAATTCTATAATATCCATCAATACGTTCCTCTCTTCCTAAGACTGGGTCCTTTATACAACTTCTTGATTCCCCAGTCTTCCTTTATCAGATCGGCGGCTTTCTCTCCAATCATGATAACTCCTGCATTGGGATTACCATTAACAATAGTTGGCATGATACTCGCGTCTACAACTCTTAAGCCAGCCACACCGTAGACTCGCAGTCTCGGATCGACAACAGCTGCTTTGTCCCAATTAGGTCCCATTTTGCAGGTTCCCGCGGGATGATAGATTGTGAATGTAAACTGTTTTATACAACAAGCCCAGTATTCGTCAGACTCGAATGGTAGATGTCTACATCCGGGAAGCGGGATATTGTGAAGTCTAGAGCCAAATCTTTGGAAGGCTTTGGTATTCGAAACATTCACCGCTAATTTAATACCTTCAACTAACACATCAATATCTTCTTGGTGTGCGAAATAATTTGGAATCAGTTTTGGCGGAACCAAGGGATTGTTGCTATTTAAGCGCACCCAACCTGTACTTTTTGGGCGTAATAATAAAGGCAGAATGGTCCAGGTTTCTGAGTTTAAAAGTGGCTTGTAAACGGTATTGAAAAAGCCATCTCTCAAATTGAGGATCTTCCTTATTTGATCACCTCCGTCCGAGTTTATAGAACTCGGAGCAAAATGGAATTGAACATCTGGCCAATCAACTTTGCTACTCTGATACTTTGTATTCACGAACGCTACTCCTTCAACTCCAGAAAAAGTCATAGGACCTCTCTCTTTCAGAATGTACTCCATGGAAACTGGGACTGTTTGAAATCTTGTTCTTGTGACTGTCAAAGGATCATCTACGACAAAAGTTAATCCACCAAGACCAACATGATCTTGCATATTATTTCCAACTGGCAAGTCTGACACAACTGGAATATTATTTTCTCGTAAATGATCAGCTGGTCCTATTCCCGATAACATCAGAAGTTGAGGGGAGTTTAGAGCTCCAGCTGACGATATCACTTCTTTCCTCACATAAACTGTGCTTAAATATCCATTTCTAAAAAACTGAACTCCAATAGCTCGTTTTTTCTTATTCATTAATATCTTTGTGACTTGTGTATTTAAAAGGATATCTAAATTTGGCCTCAATCTCACTGGTCGAAGGAAGGCTTTGGCAGTACTACATCTTGAACCACGTCGAATGGTTGATTGAGTCAACATAAATCCTGTTTGTTTTTCTCCATTAATATCTCGATTTTCGTATCCCATTTCCATTCCAGCTTGCAAAAATGCTATGGATAAAGGTGTTCGCCACGGAGACTCCTGTACTGTCAAGTATCCTCCAGTTTCGTGGTAAGGAGTTTTCGCTAAATATGGATTCCGCACGTCTTCTGATTTAAGGAAATAAGGAAGAACATTTTCGTAACCCCACCCTGGATTTCCGAGTTTCTCCCAGTGGTCGAAGTCGTTTTTGTTACCTCGTACATAAACCATAGCATTAAGGACACTACATCCTCCCAGAACCTTTCCTCTCGGCCAATTACATCTGTCCCCTTTCATGGCTTGACAGTATTGTCTGTTTGCGGAAGGTGTAGTCTGATACTGCCAGTCAAGGTTTGTTAACTGAAGGTATCCTGCTAACGCTGGAACATCGGAAATTTCTGTTTCATCTCCACCCGCTTCTATTAACAAGACAGTCCAATTTTTAATTTCTGAAAGACGGTTGGCCAGCACTGCTCCAGCTGATCCTCCTCCAATTACTATGAAGTCGTATTGACGATCAATCTAAAATTATAAAATTTGCATTAGAATTTTGGCATTAACTATATGAGGATTAGAGGAATAATATTATAGTATAAAATAGTTATTATAATTGGTGTGGTATTAGTCCTTTTTTACGCTGCAGTATGTATGGAAAAAATATGGAATATGTCTCATACTATATGGGTGACCAAACATAAATATAGGTCTTAATCAATATTGGAGATACTTCTTCATATGAATGATTCTTTGCTTTTTCTTTTTTTAAACATTGCTGTCTTATTATGGGCTGAAAGCTATTGGTAAACGACGTAGACATTCTTACAAGCTGGAGAGAGTACCTCTCAGAACTTCTTGGTTATGGCTCCACAGAAACATCAGCAAGTGAAATCTCTGAGGAGGATCAACCCCAGGAACTACCACCACGCTCAATCGCAGATATAAAAGCGGCCATATCGAAGTTGAAGAACAACGAAAATTCTGGATCTGATGGGGTACCAGCATGCAGGTGAGCATTTTGTTGAGCACTTACACCACCTTTTCCAACAGATATGGTCGACTATGACGATGGAAAGCGAGTGGAACATGAGTATTATATCAACCATATACAAGAAAGGCATATACAAAATCCTGTCGTTCATTCTATGTGAGCTACCAATGCGGTTTCCGTCCCGGAAAATGATCAGATCTTCACGCTACGACAAATATTGGAAAAGACCTGAGAATTTCAAATCGATATGCGACATCAGAGGTAGTTGGTTGGTGTAGGTGCTAGAGCTCTCGCCCTCCAGTCTGACGATTCTGAGTTCGATCCTCAGTGCACACGTCAGAATTTTTCGTAAGAAATTTTCTTTCGTGTGAGTCGGATATACTACCTGACGCCACCCTCGTCGTTTCGATGTTGATGAAATAAAAGGGTACCTCTAATACACTCGTTAAAATAGCAGACAGCTCATCACTGACTCTATTCAGAGGAAGAGGGAAAACTAACAACACTGATGTAGAAAAGCAGATGGTAAACACTTAGGAAGCAAACATTCCTTAATATCACTGCTACACCTTGAGTCAGCTTTGGCTCGTTGTGTGATTTAGTTTTTTTATGCGACATCAGAACAGTCAGCAGCATAATGATTAAGTCTCTTCAACAATGCAGATGGCATTGACATAGTCACAAGAAACGTAGATGATCTGACAAGTCACAACAACATCAGTAGACATGCTACATCAATAAGTAGATTGTTAATAATGTTCATCCGGAGAAGCACTAAACTAAATATCTATAGAACTCTCATTATACCTGTTCTGATATAGGTGCTGAAAAATTAATTATTTTTTGTCCTTATTTTTGCCCAAAGAAAGAAAAAACCACTAAAAACAAAACCGAAACTTCAATCTATCCTAAGAACACAAAAGAAATCATAACATACAATATTACCTTTTCAGCTTCGTTGATTTTGTTTTCAGGATCGATCTTTGCGTATCGAAAATAATTCATTCCGATAGCTAGGATCGGAATCATACCCAGTAAAGATGTCATTGTACCAAAGGCCATCTTGCATTAATTGTCAAATCCAGAGTTCGTCTTTTGCAGGAGGAAGGCTGTTTGGGTTTGGGTTATCTAAGATCTTTGGAGTGTAATTTCTAATGCCGGGTCGAGCTGCAGCTTCCGATTGATAATATTCTTTAGCTCTTTTGTCTTCTTCGAGAATATCTAGATAGGTTTTTATATACAAATGGTGGTTCAAGTAGTCCTTTTGTTTGTCGGATGATTTCTGGGATTGTGAAGAGGATAGCCCTGATGATCCTGACGATGAACTCGATGATGTACAGTAATAACAAGAGCTTGGGTTCGAGTAATAACCAGTCTCAATAGACGATGAGTCGTGCAATGTTTTTGATTTCTTTCTTGAATGTATTCTTCTACTATGTTGTTGATGTGATATCTCTTGTCCCATTGTACGGTCGATGGGTCTGAAACAATTATAGACGAGTTAAGTATAACATAAAGAAAATAAATTATTATGTCAAATGGTTTAAGAGTCATTAAACTTGAAGTTCCATTATGTTTTGAACTTGATTTTGTTCAAGGTGCTCGAGGTTTAAAATTAAAGATTGTTAGTGCATTTTGGGTGAAGGTAAATGATGCGGAGTAATATTGTTATTAATATACAGATATTTGAATCTCTTTCGTTGCGGTTAATTTAGGATACAACTCACTATTTTATTGCGATATTTGTTTTCATACCTCGGAATTAATGCACAACATGCAAAAACATGGATTCGTGATTAAAAGGAAATATATATTATTATGTTAGGGATTCAGGTCAACTCTTTTGACCATGAAATACTGTCTCTCTTTTGTTTTTATATATTTAATTTATTTTTTGTTAATTGGATTACGAAAGTTTATTTTCATTGTCCTTGGAAAGAGGTTTTCGATTCGGATGGTCTTTCACGCTCCACTTTTTGGGGTTTTCTTAAATTCGAATAAACTGAGATTTTAATTGACGTATTTATCATCATGAGAACAAAGAAAAATATTTCCTGAATGACTCAACAAATATTAAGCCAAACCATGCATTAGATAATTAATTTGTGATGACTGTTCAATTGCATAATCGTTGGATAATGTCCTTCCCTGTGATGTCACTTCATATCGTATAATATCACGTCAAGTCACTTGTCCTACTGAACACATAACTCATATGCTATGATATGCTGTGCTACGTGATGTGCTTACAATGATGCAGCAACCGCATCTCACTAAACATCTTCACGAGATACTGTAACCACACTTTCGCATAAATTATAGATTTCGTGTTTCTTGTTTTACTTTAAATTTTTAATTAATTTATTCCCATCCGCGTGTGCTAATTGGAATGTTTATTACGATATTTTCTTCAAAAGTAATAATATTTTCGGACGGTTTGGTAATTTATGACATGCAAACCATTCAAACTGAACCGAAATCATTATCTTACTGGGTTTCTTTGGGATTCGTGTTGGATGGGTTGGCATACTTTTGTTTATTGGAAAATGGATTTAATTAAAGTTGTTGTGATGTTTTTAGAGAACAACAATTAAAATATTTTTGGTAGTCCGGACTTAATATTTGAAGTAGAAAATACTTTCCCATAACATTTAATTTAATCCAAATTGAAAATGTTTGAAGATGGTCAGTGAAATCTAAATACAAAATTATTGTTGGTGAGTTTATTATCATTTGTGAGTCCAATGGTAAAAGTTCCGTAGAAACCAGTGTCAGTCATTTTAGTTCAATAAGGACTAACATTTTAAGGATTAAATGCTAGACTAAAAGTTTGATGAACGATGGGNAAATTGAAAATGTTTGAAGATGGTCAGTGAAATCTAAATACAAAATTATTGTTGGTGAGTTTATTATCATTTGTGAGTCCAATGGTAAAAGTTCCGTAGAAACCAGTGTCAGTCATTTTAGTTCAATAAGGACTAACATTTTAAGGATTAAATGCTAGACTAAAAGTTTGACGGAAGAATAAAGTTTCGTGTCCATCATTGAAATTTAGACAGTTCTTACTTATCTTGTTAGTCCTTAGTGACTTAACTCTTAATAACAGACATAGATTTTGAATGAACTTGTACCGTTGGACTTCTAGGAGGTAATTAGAAAATTAGAGTGTACGGTATTCACTTTGATAATTAACATTCCAGGCTTTTTTAAGCTTCAACTCAATAAAATTTAATATTTTTACATGAATCAAACAAAAAAATCTTATTCTGTTTGAGTTTTTTAGTTTAATAAAATCTTTAAAAAAACAAAACAAAATTAAATTAAAAAAAAACATTTAATTCAATATTTAATAAAAATGGAGGTTGAAAGAAGGGTTTACTTTTTTGAGTAGATACAATGACATATATCTATATATATTATACATTCACACTCATAGCTTGGATTGAGCTACTTTTAATTTTATGAAACACAATACTAAAATTTGTTGAATTCGTATTTAATGGCGTTTTTTTTTTGAATAATATTTATTTTTATTTTTCGTGGTTATTTTTTTCTTGTTCAAATATTAGACACCTGAAGATTGACTCTATTCAGAGGAAGAGGGAGAGAGGCATAGGAATACATCCTTCGTACCTACCGAACGATCATCAAGAACAACAGAGACAGGGAATGAGGCAAAAAAGTTGAGGTAGATCTTAATGGTAGTGTAGCTGAAACAGATCGCAACTATAATTTTCCTGCAAGAACAAGAAGTTACGGCAGTGGTAAGAAGAAGCATTGCCAGTTAAGAAGATTCCATGTTAAGAAATAATTCCAGAATAACGTTTAAGAGTAATGCCAAAATCATGGAAGAATATCTAGAGTGTTCCTGTGAATCAGAATTTAGAAGCAGTTTTGGTTCCTGAGCTTGTCCAAGATTGTAAAAGTGTCCAACAAATGCTAAATGTTATTATAACAACCCCATAACATCCGTCATATCAAAGAAAATTGACCATCATCTTAGTTATATGAAAGTCTTGCTGAAGAACAAAAAGGATATGTAAGGGTGCAAGGAACAATTTCACTCATGAGCCGCGGACTAATGTTAACATGGAGGACCAATTTGCTTCTATCAGAGAAGACAAGCACCGAAATGTCAATCAAAAGATGTATCTCCGAGGCGGTTCATTCAGTCCCAGATGGTTCTGCTTGGGATTAAGACAATGCCACAGGTTTCAGTTTCAACATCAAGCGTGGTTTCTTTTCAGGGCATATCATAAGCCATACATGAACACAGCCATGTTAAAAATTCTAACTGTTTTTAGCTGCGAGATAGGAATGAAATTGGGTTTGGATTAATATAGACACTAAACGATCATAAAAGGAGTTCACGCTAATGACGATGGTTACCATGAAGGTGATATTGATATTCAAGGAATGGAAGAGACTCACATTTACAAATATGTTGGGGTGTAACAGATGACAAGTTGAAAGCAATCAATAGTTTCGCAATTTTAGTGGTAATTTATTCATTTAGAGTTCTTTGTTGAAGTGTGACAGAGTTGGAAGCTATGAACTATCTGCACACCAAAAGCAACATCGAGCGGCTGAAGTGGAAAGAGTGACACTACCAAGGTTCAAAGGAGGCAGAGGAGTTTTAGATGTCAAAAACTTGTATTTCAAATTTCATCTCTCCGTACATACTTTTATGGTAAAAGTGCAACGATTACACGATGCCATAATCGAAGCAGATAAGTCGTTCCCTCCTTTGGAACTGCAGAACAGAAAACTAGATCAAATGGCTAACTTCGTTCAGAATGACAAAAAGATAGAATGTTTGAAAGGAAAACCTGCAAAAGACACATAATGAGTCTTCAAAGAACAGAAACAACAGAAGATATGAGCTACAAGATACGTCAGTTACTAAAAGGATGTGGTGCAATGCATCTCCAGAAACTGTGCAACATATTTCAAATGGATGCAGTATGATGTGCTCTAGAGAGTATACTGAAAGACACAATATTTTGTACAAAATCATCCATCAGCCTGTCCTTGAAATATGGGTTCTTGACTGAATTACATTTGCCTTATTACCAGTACCACCTATTTTGGAAAATGAAAATGTGAAGATTTATTGGGACAAAATAATGCTGACAGATCATGAAGTTCAAGAAAAAAGTTTCCTGATCGACGTAGAAGTACCTGAAGATCAAGACATGTTAGAATGAAGCGTTGCAGTTGAACTACGTTCCGTAGTAGCACTAGGGTCTTTTTGTTTAAATGAATTATATTATTACACTCAAAAACTTTAATTTTAAAATGAAACTATTTAA
>JXPG01046624.1:0-14834 GCA_001015175.1 Megaselia abdita | reverse complement strand
ATTTTACTGTGGCTGTGGTAAGATGGTGATTATGATGACTCGGGATAAAAACAGGTAATCTTGATGCATGCGTGGAGATCTTTCCTATGGGGAGCTCAGTAGCCAAGTGGATAAGACCTCAATCTTCTAAGCTTGACTCTATCAGGGATCAAATCCTACTGATGTAGCATAAACAACTACAGAGGACGGCCTTGATAAGTGGTATTAGAACAGTTTGATGACTGTTGGATCCTTATGTAAGATATAGCCAGCTTGCGAAAATCAAATCAGCTGATCTTACAACTCTGTTCCCACGACGAATGCAGCTCAGCGGTACGACCCATCATCATGATGGCCAAAGATCGTCAACTCCCCTATAATGGGTATCGGCAATTAGCACTCCGACAACTGCCTGAGCGCAATTGTGGCTTTGGACCCATTAACTACTAGGGTTACAACAAACAGACAAACGTGTTCGTGTTGAGGTTTGTCGCGGGAGATATGAGAGATACCGCTGTAGAGGTTTATCGCAGCTTTTCTGATATTGCCTTTTGAGGGATTTTACTGTGGCTGTGGTAAGATGGTGATTGGGATGACCGTATGCTCTTTGATTGAGAGTATTTTGGTCTCTTGATGCAAGTGGTCTTCGCTTGCCATTGCATCCTGTTATGATCCTTAGAAAGGCATTCTGGTATTCTGTGTAGATCTTTCGTGGGCCACCTGAGTTAGGGAGCGAAGATGTTTAGTTACAATTGGCTTTCCAATCTAGGGCCTCATTGTCTTTGTTCCATGAGCCTATAACCAGTGTTTTAAGGACGTTATTTCTCAACAGAACCTTATTTAGCAATATTGCTGGAATGTCATGTCGGTAGACGGTAAGCAGAGGATCAACATTGAGACCCCAAATTTCAGGTTTCTTGGCCGTCTGGGGCACTTTCTTCTTTTGTCACAGAGTGAAAAGTGTTGCTGATGATTTCCCTGCGATAGCTCAATGCAAACTATTGGAAGGTATATAGCATTTCATTTCATGTTGAGTTTGGAGTCTGTTGGAGTTGAGTCCTTGATTTACTTTCATGTTGTATAAGTTGACAGTGCTTCTGTGTTCATTCAAAGTAGGGAGAATATGCTTTTTGAGTGATTCAGTATCTTGACCAGTAATGATATGGGCCTGTGAAGCTTCCTTGATTTAAGTATATAGGGATGATTCTTCCAACTTTCCAGATATTGTTAATGATTAGCATCTTCATCGAGAGGTTAATTATTAATGTGAGGTATTGGGCCAAGGTGTCTTAACCACATAGAGTTGTTGTCTTAAAGGATTCAGACTCTTCTTTTTCTTGCTTGTTAATGCGTCTTAGAGTACCTATAGTTTGCTCTTATATCATGTATTGATCTATGGTTAGCAATCGGTCTTGCTCTCGTGTCGGTAGTGGCTACAGAATATCAGAGATGATGGTAGGCGTTGAAATCATCCATGATGATGTCATTCTTGTTGTTGAAGAGATGTTTTATGTTGATGATAGAGCCTTCTGTCCAATCACATACTTTGGGTAATTGTAGATGTTGGTGAGAATGATTTCAGATTTTCCTGAAGTTATGATGCTTAATAGAAGTAATTCAGTTGGTTGATCTGATAATATGTGTATCAAATATTGAATGCTCTTCATCTACCTTTCCCAATCCTTGTTCGATCTTTCCTGATTATATGAGCAAACCAAAACCATAAAATTAAAACAAGTCCTTCTTTATAAAATTATGACAAATCATCTACAACATAATGTTTTTATATTTCAATAAGTTTCTTTTAAACATTTCAGATAGATATGACTTGTGAGAATGATTTAAACTGGGACAAAAAGTATACTAACATTCCAAAGAATTTAGGAAAAATACCTGATGTTGAAAAGTTTGATGCATCATTTTTTGGCCTAACAAGCAAGCGAGTCCAAAATTTGCATCCACATACTCGAAAACTATTGGAAGTCGCTTATGAAGCTGTATTAGATGCTGGAATCAATACTGAAACACTCAAAGGATCAAGAACGGGAGTTTACATAGGGATGTGCTTTTCTGATGATTATGACTTTTTAACTAAAAAAAACGCAGTCTTTGGAAGTAGATTCATGGCGGCCAATCTAATTTCCTATTACATGGACTTGAAAGGACCGTCTGTTTGCTTCGACACTGCTTGCTCGAGTTCAGCTTATGCTTTAGACCAAGCTTTCACAGCTTTGAAATGTGGAGTTATTGATTCTGCTATTGTTGGTGGCTGTAATTTGATTTTACAACCAAATGTGTCCGAAGACATGGGGAAACTCGGCGCGCTTACAAAAACCATTTCAAGGGTATTTGACGAAGAAGCCAGTGGTTATATCAGGTCTGAATCTGTGTCTTGTATCTTTCTTCAAAAAGCAAAGGATTCCAAAAGAATTTACGGTTATCTAGTTCACACTAAAACAAATACAGGTAGTAACAAGATTTTGGGTGTTACATATCCTTCTGTTGAAGTGCAGACAGATTTGCTAAGCAGTTTATACAAGGATCTTGATGGTCAAATTACTGTTGATGACCTCGGCTATTTCGAAGCACACGGAAGTAGCACGAAAGTAGGAGACCCTATTGAAGTTGAAGCGATAGACCGAGCAATAACTTCAAAACGTAAGGAGCCGCTCTTGATTGGTAGCATCAAGTCGAATATGGGCCATTCTGAAGGGTCTTCAGCACTCAGTGGGGTAATAAAGGCTCTAATATCACTCAATAACCAAAAGATACCTCCGAACTTAAATTTCAGGAAACCCAATCCAAGCTTGAAAGCCATTGTTGATGGTAGGTTAAAAGTGGTGGTTGATACGGAGCCTCTTCAGAAACCCTATATAGGTGTTAGCTCATTTGGTATTAGTGGATCAAATGCTCACATACTCCTCAGAGGTTATGAGAAAACTAAAAATGATTTAAGCCCTCAGACTAGTCTCGTGATTTGGTCAGGAAGATCGGAGGAAGCGGTAAACCATTTCTTTCATGAAATTGAAAAGAGGCCCTTAGACCGCGGACACGTCAAGCTTTTACATAACATTCAAGAAAAAAATATACCTTCGTTTTTATACCGAGGATATACATTGCACAACGATGGAAAATTCCTCAAACGTAATATTGCTTGCTTTAATAGAGAGAAACGACCTTTGGTGTGGATTTTCAATGGAATGGGAACACAGTGGCTTTCAATGGGAAAATATCTCATGGAAATTGAAGTTATAAAAGCAACAATTCAAAGACTACACAATATTTTGCTCCCCAAAAATATTGACTTAATTTACATATTGTCCTCTTATAAAAAAGATATTTTCCAAAACAACCTTTATTCATTTGTGGGCATTACTTCAATTCAGATCGCTTTGGTCAACTGTTTGAGAGCATTGGAGCTGGAGCCAGATTTCATAGTTGGATATTCAATGGGTGAAATGGTATGTGCATACGCTGATGGTTTAATAACAGAGGAACAGTGCATTCTCATTTCCTATTATATAGGATTCATAACGAGAAGAGACAATCGTGAGAAATGTTCTATGGTTGCAGTGAATATGGGCTATACAGATATCAAGACACTTTTGCCGAATAACATTTTTGTTGCCTGCCGCAACACTTCGAATTCGTGCACGATTTCTGGTCCGTGTCAAGAAATGAAGCTCTTCTTGGAAACATTAAAAGCAAAAAGAATATTTTCCTCAGAGGTTTCTTGTGGACCCGTGGCTTATCACACAAAGCACATCGAACACAACGCTTCAGAAATTCTGAAATTATTGAAACCTTTAATTCCGGACCTCAAACCTAGGACTTCCAAGTGGCTTAGCACATGTACAAATAATATAACACATTTTTGCCCGGAATATATAATCTATAACTTATTTAATCCAGTACTTTTTGAGGAAACTATACCTAAACTACCGAAGGATTCAACAACATTAGAAATCGGTCCTAATGCTCAGCTTCTAGGGTTTACAAGAACGATGGTGCCTGATGGTGTTCATTTGTCATTGACTAAGAAAGATGGAGGTATCGGGCATTTGTTTTCAACATTTGGAGAGTAAGTTTTAATTTGTTGTTTAAATATTTTATGTTAGTATTAAGCTAATCATTTATGGCTAGGTCTTTTAGGTAGGATTCATTGAATTTGTTGTTGCTCTAGATGAAGATACATGTATTAGTCTTACTACTATAGAGGGCTAGAAGATCTTAGACTACCTGTCTTTGATTCTTAGAAACCGTTAAATAGTAGAGATCTCATATGACTTAAATGTTTAAACTCTAGGTATATATAGAGTCCTGTGTATTCTGATCATGCATTAGTTAATTTATCCGCTTCTTCATTTCATACTGTATCCCAATGTATCCTGCATATTATGAACATCTTGTTTACCTTGTAGAATATTCCTTATCGTCAACAACCTTCTTCGCCATCCATGGTTGTTATAGCATTAATCCTTCTGTTGACTGCTTTTGAGAATGGAAGTTACAGGACTTGGACTTTTATTTAACACCTCCAGCTCTTCCATTCTTTTTTCGTTCATACTACTCCTACGATCAGCAAATGAAAGATGGTGAGATCGAGTTAGATAATCCATGGTATCCAAATGCTATTTTATTTGTTTCTTTTATGTCTCTTGTTCCTGAGTCTTCCCCAGCGTATTAATCCACCCGTAATGTTTGAGGTTATCCTCAGAGTTTTCTTGTAATTGTAACGATTCGTTCTTTATCTTGAAGACCCATCTTTTTTATTGCCTTCTTTCCTTCAGGTAAATTCGAGGCAACCCAAGAATCATTCAAATTCGTTCTTCATGGCAATGTTCATCATCTGCATACTATGTTCTCGGCTTCGGATCTCTAGATGATCTTCGAAGAACTCTTTCAGGTAACGTCTCAAGAAAACCAACTTAATAGAAATCCACTGGCGCTTTTCCAAAAGGCTCTTCAGCAGGAACTTGGGTTTCAAGGTCTTCAGGTAGATCATGAGCTCAATAGTTTCCCACTTCACTTGCATTTTAGTTATTTTCGGAAATGGTCAAACATTAAAGTGAATCTTCATACTATAGGTTCGTGATTTATTGTTGACGGCTTTTTCAAGAAGTGTAAGGTTCAAGTATAAGTTAGGTAATCGGTTGGTGTAGGCGCTAGCACTCTCGCTTTCCAGTCTGACGATTCTGAGTTTGATCCTCAGTGCAAACTTCATAATTGTTCGAAAGAAATTTTCTTTCGTGTGAGTCGGATATGCTACCTGTCGCCACCCTCGTCGTTTCGATGTTGATGAAATAAAAGAGTAACTCTAATACACTCGTTAAAATAGCAGACAGCTCATCACTGACTCTATTAAGAGAAAGAGGGAAAACTAACAACACTGATGTAGATGTAGCAGCTGGTTAACACATAGGAAGCAAACATTCCTTAATATCACTGCTACACCTTGAGCCACCTTTGGCTTGTTGTGTGATTTAGTAGTAGTAGTAGGTTCATCCCCTCAATAGTTTGGTTGTCTCATTAAAGTACCCATTTATTAAATTATCTTCTGCATTCCAGAATTAACGTATTCCATTCTCATTTCTTATGTCCTTAATCTTCTGAAGTTCTCGGTGGATTCACAAACTTAGCTTTTCTTCTGGACGAAATAAATGAAGACCTTTTTGGAAATGTCGAGGAATGTTAACAAATATTTTGAGCCAGTGAATTGATACAATGAATCAGCTCTAATAACTGATGTGAGAAACTTTCTGGTAAACTTTATGTATATGGTGTTCCCCCTTAACGACATACCCGTTGAAGACTTTTGAAGATCTTCCAAATTCTTAACGTTTAGATATCCCATACGACGATTCATCAACATTAGTCTCCACTTTTGATAAAAGACAGGACTCCTCAGATCAGGACTCTTATTCTTTTCTGGGTTCCACTTTTTCTTAGGCTTTGATTACTAACGAAGTCTGGGAATGTATTTGATGAATAGATGTGTAATTCATCAGATACAGCGAAGCCAATCTCGCTCAAGTGAAGTTGATGTGACTTCTTTCTCCCTATATAATATACATATTCATCTACAGAGTCGCATCAACCTTTTTTTCTACAACCCTTGAGCATGAATTGCTATTTCAAAGAAATTATATTTTTCAACGTTTTTGAAAACGTATTTAAAAAAATATATTATTAAATTTCTACACTAATTAGTTTGAAAGTGAAGTGATGTAGAACAAAATAATATTGTTGATTGACCGATGATACACAACATGCATAATTACTATCTAAATTAATTAATTTTCGAAGCACTAATAAGTGAGATGCATTATTTCGATAATTATTTAACTTTTTTAATATTGGAGTTTAAAGGCAATAAAAATTGGGATCAACACTTTATTTCAGTTACTCTACTCTTATGAAACATAATTTTATTTAAAGACTAAACTTGGCGCCCGACTGGCCTTTTCGCCGGATTCATCTATTATGTCGTAGTACTCGAATGTCTCGGATGATAGTTCAAACTTAATTTTTCTTTTACAAAATAAGTACTTTTGTTTTACTTTTGCTTTTGATTATTGTTTTAATTTGTCGTGTTTTTTTTTTCTAACAAGACTATGAAGTTAATACTACAATTCGATCAAGAAAGATATACTTTAGTCATTCTCAAAAAAGTCATATAAGATTTATTAAATTCTTTAGTCATTCCCAAGAAAGACTAACACAAGTTTGTTAATAATTAAAGATTCTATAGATGGTGGCGCCCCTCTTTGAAGTCAATTGAGTTTTTAAAATTTCTTTTTAAAACTCTAATATCAAAACTAATTATTTTAGAAAAATATTTTTTTTTTTTGTAAATTAGAAGAAGAAAACTAATTTAAATTTAAAAGATTTGTATAATTTATAATCTGTCATTCCACTAAACCAAACATTTTTATAATTGAAGACACAAAGCAGCGAAACGGAAATGACTCTAGTCAAATAACAGAAGAAAAACATTTTAAATTTACATTTATGAATGAAATTATTATAATTTTAAGAAGTAATATTAATTTTAAAACATATTACTTCACAAATTAAACGAAACATCAAGGAATAGTAATTAATTTTAATGTTTGTTTTATTTCCAAGGCTGCCTTACAATTTTTATCAGATTTTTATGAATAAATATTCGCATTGAAGACTCAGAATATGTAATTTCCATCAGTGGGACATATTTCAAATGATATAAGCCTAGAAAAAGTCTACTTGAACTCCCGAACATAGTCGGGTTTTGCTCGGTTTCAATTTTATAATTAAGAAGTTTGAAATTACTAATAGAAATTTTAATCGTATTCTTCTTCGAATTTCTTGAAATTTTCAGGAGAGCATTCAGAATAACAGATTTCTTTATATGAAATTCAACATATTTTTGTAGTTTATTTCGCTGAAAAAAAGTAGTAAGTCTTAATAATTTTGTATAGTTAATATTCAACTAGTTTTCTCATGTAAAATTTAAAATCCTAACAAGACTCTAATTCTAATACCGAACACTTTCGAGCTTTATTCAGTTTAGTTGTGACTCTTAGCCAATCAAAATTAAAGAGCTTGAATTAACCAATAGGAATTGTTTAATTTTTATTGTATCGTATAGATTTTTTCGAGTTATTTGTATTGGTTTAAATTATTTTTATGTCGTAAATCCTGAAAAAAATCGGACATTCTTTCATTTTATTTGGACATAATTTGTTAGTTTCTTTCGCTGACAAAAAGTAGTAAATTTTTACCATTTTTTTTTAGCTTATATTCAACTAGTTTTTATATATAAATATATTGACACTTTTATTTTCCAGGGTTTTCAACAATGGCTTTAATTTCAAAGTTTGTAAACTGTTCCCAGAAGTGGAACTTCCAGTTTCTCAGGGAACAAGGGGAATCTCATCATTGATAAAGTGGAACCATGAGGACAATTGGTATATTTAGTAATTTGAAATGGAATTTCCCTATAAAAGTCTTCTAATGTAACTGAGGTTATTAAAAAAAAAAAAAAAAAAAACGATTTCTGTTAAAGAAAATAGAAAAATTAATTTAAACAAAATAATATAATATTTCTTAAAAGTTTATTTTTTATTTAGATATTTTTCAAGTAAACATTAAACTTTATATTTACGCCTTTTACTTCCACGCAATTAATAAAATTAAAGTTTACAAAAGAAATTAAGTTATTGAAAATATCAGCCTTTCCCTTCGTGGACAAACCGAATTAATAATTATCCTACTTAATGAATTAAGTTCCGTGGAAACTGAAAATAATATTGAAAAAATGTGTTGTCCTGATGGATGAAAGAAGGATACAGAGTAGAGGTCTATACTCATTTCCCATGACCACGCGTAAAAATAATGAGATTTTTAAATGTAAAATTACCTTAATTTACATTTTAAATTAAGTTGGAAATTATATAAAAAATTAATTCTTCTTACGATACAGACATGGTAGGATTGATGTCACTGACACATGTTTCTTTATTTTTATTTTCACTTTTTGATCCGTTTGGTCAGATTATACGATAACCATTGTCCAACATGATATGTATGTCAAAATGGCTTAAAAAATGAATTGACTGAAATGGTTGTTGAAAAGTAATTAAAGATAACTTCCTGCTTTCCAGGGATGATAAGGGATTTTAAACATAATTTTATGGGGTCAAAAACACAGCTTTTTATTATTAACGTTAATTAACGGGTAATGATTACGTTAATCATGTACTTTCTAACATTTTACATTTGAAAAAATATGTTAACTTAAACTTTAAGTAAAACAAATGTATTTTAAATATAAATGTTTAAAAAATATTGTTTCGAAATTTTCGATTTTTTTAACTTAAAGACAAGAAAAGTTGGTCGAAGTGGGAAGAAGGTTACCAGACATGGAATGGACCGAGGTGTAAGACACTTCTGCGCTGAATGTGTTCATTCTCTTGTGAAGACTGAAAGACAACACATAGAGACTGACAGTGTATCCAAATATACCAAACATCTTCTAGAAATATATAAAAACCACTGAAACAAGAAGAAGAAATGTCAAATAAAAGACTCTTTTTGTACAAAGACTGACTCACCCCTCGGAATCGACGAAAATAAAATCTGAAATATATAAAGAGAGCTTGAATCACCGCTACCCGCCAGCACGATCAATTTTGAAAATATAAGCCTCAAGCCATTTGAAATCGGAAATTTTCATATATTCGGGAACTTCCCAAGGAGCAAATTTCTTTTTTCATCTATCTTTCTTTTCTTTTATAGGTGTAGAAAACTGCTTCAGAGAAGAAGTCTCCAGGAGGTATTTAATGACGCCTTTTTTGGTATTCTGAAGAAATATTTAAGAGGTATTCTCGAAGGTCTTTGAAAAGCGCTCCAAAAGGTTTTCTAAACTTTTTGAACACGGCTTGGAGAAGAATTTTAGAAGTGTTAAATAATAGTTCAGACAGTCTACAACACTTTTTAAAAACTGGTTTCAAGTGTCTTGTATACATGATGAAAAGCATAATTGAATGCACTAAAATCTTTGAAAGATATTCTGGAACTTATTTTTATTTTTTTTCTACTGAAATCAAAAGGGAAAACTCTATGAAATACTATCGTTGGTGTTAACTTTTATTATTTTTTCACGCCACGTCGAGCAAAAAAAGTTGATAGCTTTTGGCATCGCCGTTGTTTTGTCATAAAGCTCATAGTAGAGGATGTAATATAAGAGAAGTGCAATCTCAAAAATTAAAGGTATGTAGACTCTCTTTTTTCTTTGATTTGACTGCACTTCTCTTGTGTAACTTTTTCTAATCCTAACTAAAAAACAACAAAACCTCACCCGGTTTATGTATTCCTTTGTCGATTTATCTATAAAAAACAATTTTTTTTTCAAAACTGCAAGTTTATTCCGGTCTTGCGATAACAATATGACATGGTTTTGTTCCAAGTAAAGTTAGTTTGGCCTTATTGTTTTGTGAATTTCAAGCCTTTTTAGCAATGGAAGCGGTTGAAGACATTCATTCAAGTATGTTACTTTTATCAGTTGCCAACACAGATTTATTGTGTATACCACATATTTGAGTGAGTAAGTTGCTCATTAAAATATGAGGAATGGTGACGTCAATTAAAATATGTAAATTTTGATCAATAAGATACTTGCAGCATGAACAGAATATGTTCTTTATGTACTAGTATCTTAAAAGCCTGGCTTAAATAGGGTTTCAAGAGGATTTAGAATACCGTTTGAGTTTACCTTATACAAGAAGATATTAAGAAGGTTGCTATAAGAAGTCTTACCCATAGAAGCATAGAATACCACTTAAGTTTTTCTTCTTCAAGAACATGTGAAGAAGCACTCAATAGGTTTTTAAGAAGTAGTTAATTCCTAAAAATCTTACATTCTTATAGAATACATTTCATTTTTTTGTGGAAACTTCTTAATTTAATCAATTAAAAGACTTTATAGAAGAAAAGTTGGAAAGAAATTGAATTTTTCGGACCCAAAATCACAAATTGCATTTTTGTAAAAGAAAAGTAGAAAAGGGTATACCCCTTTGCATTTTTTACAAAAATATGCAAAAAAAAATTTTTTAAATGAGAACATCTTAATTTAGTCAATTGCATTCCATTATTTCTATGTTAATTAAAAAAAACCCTTAACATAACATTTATCCCTATAAACTTAAAAAACTCAATACTATTAAAAGAAATTCCCCAAGAAATAAAACTTTGCTCTACTCAAAATTCCACTGCCATTCCATCAGATAATAAAGACTAATGCGATTAGACTAAATCTCTTTATAATTTATCATTATCCTGTTCCGTTCCTCCCTAGACAGTTACGAGTTACGGTCTTTATTTGCTTTTAAAGTATCAAGAATTCACATTATAATTTGAATTTACAAGAATTATTGCCGGCAATAATAATAATTGTTCGCATTTTATGAAGAATTGTGTGAGGGAGGCAAAAACAGAGTGCTCTTTTAGCGTTAAAGTTGTGTAATTTTCCATATAATTTATATCCTTCACACCATACAATCTAATTCGCGTTTAACCATGATATCCTCTTGTTTTTGTTTCCACTTTTCAGTGGAAAAAGCGCTAAATCTTATAGAATGTATACTGTACACATTTATACAGTACGTCCTAGACCATAGAGGGAAAGCTGTTTTTATAAAACTATAGCTTATTATTGTATGTGTAAAGGATTTGCATGTTGCAATACCACTGAAGTCAAAGGACTTTCAACGAATACAACATTATTAATTGAAATAAGACCTATGTTTTTATATTAACTATTGTTGGGTTTGGGAATCTGCTTCAATAGTTATGGCATTTTTTTGTTAAAGAAAATATATCTACCTTTCAAATGTTCAGTGGTTATGCTCGTTTACCCGCCATATTTGAGGTCACAGTTTAGTCGGTCGATTGTAAGAAAAAAAGTCAACAGAAAATAAAGACAAAGAAAAAACTGAATAATTTTCAACAAGGACAACAATCTATAGTATTCAATTTATGAATTTGTACAGAAAAACCAAGAAAGATAAACTATTTCCGCTGGTTTTATCTTTTTTAAACGAAAATCAGAATCTCTGAATAAATCAAATTTCCATAACAAAAAGGGACAAGATGAACATCTTTTCAAAGTAACTTTAGCGAGTGTCCGTCAATGATGAGGCAATTCATGAAAACATCTTTCACAAAGAATTTCATAGACACCCTATAAACTATGTACAACTTAAAACTATAAAAGGCAACCAAAAAGTTTTTTTAATTTTTTATCCGAAAATTACTTAAAAAACCAAGGAAACAAAATATTGTTTTGAAAACTTTGCATTTTTTCTTGATAGTCTCAAAAGAAATTCACAAAATAAGAGAGACAAAAAACAAAGAACAGAAATAGTTATAAATGCAACAGAATCATCTCGACGGAATAACTTACTTCTTTTTGTTGTGATAAACTTTGAATTAAAATTGGTCCTTTTTGGAAATCCTTGGAGCTGTATTTTCTTAAAGTTGTGACAGTTTACTTTAATTTAATATGTGTCTTGAATATATTCTTTTTTAAGATGATAATATAAATGCAATTACAATACGATATAATTGCCATACAATGCAATTACAATACAATTACAATGCAATTACATACAATTACAATACAATTGCAATACGATTACAATTCAATACAATTACAATACAATTACAGTACAATACAATTACAATACAATCACAATACAATCACAATACAATCACAATACAATTACAATACAATTACAGTGCAATTACAATACAAAGTTCAAAGGGATTTGTTTTTTTAAGTTTCAGAAGAACTTTAAAGGCATTATTATGCTGGATGTCCCTAATGCATTTAGTACTCTCATGTAGTCTTCTAGAAAAACTCTGAGTGTATTCAATGTAGTTTGGCTTCACTAAATCCATTTTAATGACTTTTAAGGACATCCAGCATTATTTAGCTGAATGTCCTTTATGTACACTCAGGTGGTCTTCTAGACAAACTCAGAAGACTTTGGGTTCATTCAATTAAGTTTGGCTTCACTAAATCTATTTTAGCGAAGACGAGATCTGAAGGGTTTTGTTTAAAGAGAATATTTTAAAAAGTTTAGGACTGACTTTTAAGGAAATCCAGCATTATTTATTCATATCTATAAATATAAGGAAATTCTACTTACCAACAGAACAAAAATTGAAAGCTCTGTCCTTCAATCCGAGATTCCAAAAGTCTGCCAATGGAACAGTGCATACTCGAACAACATAAAATAAATTTATTATTAAATCTTTGCTGAGTATTTCAAATATAAATGAATAAAACAAGATAAATACTTACCTGAAATTATATTTCCTATTTTAATTATTATTTTTGAAACATTTTCTGATTTCCAAAATCTTTATGAATATCTTTTTAACAAAAATACGTAATCAGCGTCGAATCGGCCAATAACTCTCAAGAAAGACTAACACAACCACATATACAAGTTTGTTAATAAGTAAACATTCTATAGATAGTGGCGCCCCTCATTTGGATGAGGAATGGAATCAATCATTGTCAAGAAAGATATACTTTAGTTATTCTCAAAAAAGTCATAAAATATATGTCGTTATGTCGCTCCCTAAAGACACAAGACAAAACTCAATCACCTAGACAAATTTGTCCATAAGTTGAGATTATATTGATGGTGGCGCCCCTTCTCTGGCTGAAGTAAGGAATCGATCATTGTCAAGAAAGACATACTTTAGTTATTCTCAAAAAAGTTATAAAATACATATTTAATGCTTATGTCGTTCCATAGAGACACAAGACAAAACTCAATCACCTAGACAAGTTTGTCCATAAGTAAATATTCTATAGATGGTGGCGCCCCTTCTCTGGCTAAAGTAAGGAATCGATGATTGTCAAGAAAGACATACTTTAGTCATTCTCAAAATAGTTATATATTTAATCCTTTAGTCATTCTCTTTTGAGACAAGACCAAACTCAATCACCTAGACAAGTTTGTCCATAAGTAAATATTCTATAGATGGTGGCGGCCCTCCTCTGGCTAAAGTCTACAAGTTGATCAAAAGTCTTTACGGACTCAAACAGTCATCAAAATTCTGGTATTGATTGAGATTTAGTTTAGAATGGATTTCTAGAAAGTTCTGCTGATCCTTGTATGTTTTTCAAGGAAAATGTAATATTGCTATTACATGTCGATGATGGGTACTCAGAAAGAGTTTGATAGCTTAAGCTTAGTTTTCCGAAAGAGAACCACGTTCAAATCGAACAAAAACCTAACAAGTTCTAAACTCCTGTCATTCCGAATAATAAAAGGAACAACATAATTAAGTTGCAAAGTCAAAATCTTGAAAGCTTTTAAATATTTAAATTTCTTAATAAAATTAAGGTAAACGAGAATCACCCTTCCATAGTAGATATAGCTTGTTTCATTTGTTGACTGTAAAAACTTTATATCTCAATGATATCAACAACATTGCCCATCGCCATCAACGAGAAAGAACAATAAAACAGACATTAAAACTGTACCAAATTGCATGGAATTGTCATGACAATTCTTTACACGTTCACGTATTTACACGTTGCACGATTATATATCTCGTTTTCAGGTTTTTATGTTAACCTTATCATTACTTTTTTTCTGTTATTTATTGAATCTCTAATTTAATGGGAAATATTGGAAGCTCAAGGAATTATAGTTTACAGACAGACAAATAAAAAAATGTATATGACAAGAAGAGAAATTTAAATAAAAATATCGTAGATGAAGGACGAAATGTGATAATGAAAAATATAATTAGCAACAGGACACTTATCGCTTTCCCCAGGACAAAAGACTATAGTATCTGAAAATGACGTTTGGTAGTCACTTCAAAATGTATGGGCTGCTCCTTTGATACTATTGTTACTGGATGCTCATGCTTGTTAATCCATCCTGAAAAAATATTACAATGAAGTATATAATAATTACGAGATATGATGTGTGTGAAATTTATGATATTTTATATTTTCAACGGGTGTGAATGGCGGCGGCACAACGAAAATATGAGCAATGTGTTACACTTAACGTCATCCACAAATGAACACAAAAATATATAAGTGGTGGTTTCGAAAATAAAAAAATAATAAAATAAATTTCAACAGTTCAACAGTTTTATTTCTCCCACATTGAAGGACATACTTCATGGAATTAGTATATTCGTTTTTTGAATGGGAGTATTCAATAGGTTGTTGGGAGTTTTATAATCTTGAATAATTGGTATCACTCATATCATTGTCATTTTTTATTTACCTGCATACATATATTTATATGCATACATACATACATACATATGATGAT